>JAZKJV010010364.1:0-175066 GCA_037367405.1 Ottelia alismoides | reverse complement strand
TTATACGAAGGGATCTTAATTTTTTGGATCTAAGCTCGAGAACAACCCAAGGTAGATCTGAATGGAGGCAAAGAATCCATATAGCCGACCCTAGATTTTGTTGTTGTTGTTTATTCGTCCTTTCTGCAATCTCATTCTGTTAAGGACTATAGGAACACAAGAGAATCCCTTTCCCAGCAAGATTTCTTCGAATAGAATGAATCAAGTATTTTCTAGCAGTATTTGAAAGAAAATTTTTATTCTTGGTATTTTGTTGTATTTCTATAAGGACAAGAAATTCACTGATAACATGAGGAACCTCACTCTGATTTTTCATAAGAAAAATAGTAGTATGTCTTTACCAATCATCAACAAAGGTTATAAAGTAACAAAATCCCTACCAACTCTGAATATTGCACGGACCGAAATATTAGAATGCACCAACTCAAAAGCATGACTAGATTTACTAGTAGAGAGGGAACATAGTGCGTATTTGCTTTGCAAATTAGTAAACCACACACTACAAAGCAAACTCGTACAATTTAGAAAAAATATCATGCATCAACTTTAATAAGAAAGAAAAATTATGGCGACCAAGGTGTTTATGCCACTACTTTACTGACATAAAGTTGTCCTTCTTAAGCGGAGCCTTCATCACAAAAGTAAGGATATAGCCAATCTAGAAGACGATATATGCCATCCATAACGAAACTAATTCTAGCCTTCTTCCATGTCTCCAAGTCTTCTAAAACACATGACACATGATCAAAATTTAACTTACAATTTAGCTTTTTAGTGAGTTTGCTATTTGACAAAAGATTCATTGGAAACTTAGGAACGAAAAATGCATAATGAAGGAGGAATCGATTGACAACTGAGATGGCCCCTTTCCCAGCAACATGGCATGAGATCCATATTCAATCGTAACTTTCTCTCTTTTAGAAGATAATTAATAGGGATTTTTACCCCACGAACCTTGTAAACTTTACAAATTACTTTCTCAACCTTTAAAATATCGATATTCCTCCATCGATCCCGTAAACTTGTTAACCCTTACCCCACGAACCCCACGGTTAACTCCCATCCATTTACCCATTAAATTTAACTTAATTCTGTTAAAATGATATGCATATTGTACTCTTTGTTTAAATAATTTACACGTAATACCATCCTCATCCTTACATCCTATTCCCCTACCCTTTCACCTCCTCCCCTCCCCTTGGCCCTCCACCCACAACCGTAGTTGCTCCTCCATCCCCTCTCTCCCTCCGCACCACCCTCTACATCCTCTCCTGCTCCCGCCTCCTCCGCCTCTTTCTCTCCCTCTCCCTCCTCTGTTTCACTCGTCGTAGCCTCCCTTACCCCGACCTCCTCCTCTCCTCCGCCACCCTCCACATCCTCCTCTCTTGCTTCGCCAAGGTCGCCTCCCTCACCTCATCCTCCTCATCTTCCTCTGCGTTGATTTCGGACGACCCAAAGAAACTTGAGCATCTGCTTGAACCAGAAATACGAGAAGGGAAGAAGGAGAGGAGAAAAGATGGATGTCGACTTTGCCCATTCTCATCCATCCGCTCTCCTCTCCAAAATCGAAGCAGCGGAACAAAACAAAAGCATAGATCCTCTACGCCACAGAAATCCATGGCCTCTCCTCTCCGGAGAACCCGGAAGCGCCCAAACACCACGACCCACCTCGCCATTTCCGACTCAAAACCCATGGCCGCTTGGGCCTTGCCCAACACCTGCCTCCATCTCCACCACCACGGGAGGAGGCCGGTTTTCGCTGCGTCGTTCTCCGCGAGGGCTGCCATGGGAGACGAGGTAATATGGCAGAGCAACTTCTACGAGCTTCTGGGTGTGATGGATGGTGGGATCTTCGAGGACATTCGGAAGGCCTACAATTTCGATTTTGGTTATCTTGCTTTTTGTTAGGAGGCTCAAAGTTTCGATCTCGTCCATCCAATGCTCCCTTGGTTAGATTTACCCAAGGCATTAACTCCAATAAAAGAAAATTTAACTACGGATTCGTGGTCGTAAGACAGAGCAAGTTTACGAGGTCGAAGGAGGAATATCGATGTTTCAAAAGTCGAGAAGATAACTTACAAAGTTTATCAAGTTCACGGGGTAAAAATCCCTAATCAATAAACATGGAGCATTCTCGGATCACCTTTCATATGATCATACGCAACATTCTTGATAATGCCCTCAGAATTGTCAGAACAAGTATTGTCATTTTTCGTCTATCCAGAGCATAGCTAATCCCTGAACGCATAGAATCAGACTTTTCAAGGGAAGATCTCTGCCAAAAAGATTGCAACACCTTGATAATATCCATTAGTAGAATGCTATCATAAAAGCAGAATAATAGCCAATGACTTCTTCAGAAAAAGTGTTGAGAAAACCGACAGTAGCATACATACAAAATATCCACATAACCACAGATTTCCAGAACAGATTTTCATATGTATGAATCCAGGTTAACAATGATAAGAGAAATATCCGATTAAATAACATATGCATATTCACGCAAGGGAAAAATCCGGAAACCAAAATCACGAAAAACAATGCGACAAAGAAAGAGTAGAGTTAGAAATCACAACCGAAGCGTCCTGTTGTAGGACTCCCCTTAGAGAGACAGCGCCCCCTACTTTACCAGCGCACAGGGCCTTGACGTGCTGCTCCCAGGGTCCGACAGTCCACGCTCGTTGACGGTGCGCACCGTGCTTGAGCGTCCTCGAAAGCCACCTCCGTAGACGAAACCCGAGATCGAGAGAGGAAAGGGCGTCCTCGAAAGAGAGAAGGGCGCTGAGAAGGAATGTAGAATGAATGTTCGTCCCCACACCCACGCACTTTAAGAGATACTTAAAGGCGCCCGGGCGGTTACGTTTTCGTGAGAGGATAATGGGGCATACCCCTTGGAATTCAAACGGGCGGTTACAAAAATGACCCGGTCTTTGCCACGCCTCGCCGTGGCCGCGACCGCGCTCGAGCCCGGCCCGGCGCGGCGCGCGCGCACGGCGCGCGCGCGGCGTGCGTGCGTGCGTGCGTGCGATGTGGTCTAAAGTCCTTTCTATTCTGTTTCCAGACTAGTCTCAGGACTTCCCACATATAAACCAAGTGCCAGTTTTATCTCTCCACGATGTGGGACTAAACAGCACCCCACAGGGTTGAAACATTGAATTCCAGGAATTGAGATACATCAATACAACTTGATATTGACCATCAAATTGCATCAAACTATCCCAATACAGTTAATTCCAACAAAAAGCACATCAACAAATCCCTTCAAAGAATCCCACCGATAGCCCAGGTGAACCGCAACAGAGATCGAACCCTGTGGTAGACGGAAGGTACACGTGCGGGAACAAGAACCAGAGCAGTAGCGGATTGGGTTTTTCAGAAAACAGGAGATTTTTTTTCTCGCACCTTTTTCTCTTGTAGGCAAACTCACAACAAGTAATCTCTTGTAGGCACGATTGGAGGCAGAAATCTTTCACTTCAGTGATCACAAGAAGAACTTAACCACAACCAGAAACACAAGGAAAGAGCTTTAAAAAAGAAGCTTACCTAAGGGGACAAGAACCTTCAATCTTGGGCAGAGAAGAAGGGCACTCTGAAGCATGAGAGCCCCGCCTGAAGCACGGGAGCACTCCCTGAAACCCTTCCCCACAAGAACGGTCAATCCTCTCCAAACAAAGCGAAGAGCACAACACGAGATCCAACACACAAGAAGAGGCTCGTTGGTGCATGCGCAAGGGGGTACACGGGTGGGTACTGAGCAGAGAGGATCTCTCTTGTAGTGCTGTGTCTGCCGTGGTCGCGTGAGCCGCTCTTCCTAGCAGAGAGGATCTCTCATGTTGGAGCCGTTTCTAAAGCGCCTCGAGCCTCGCCAGAGGTCTTATGCGCACCGGGAGTACGCGATTGGAGGAGTTCCTCAAGGGCGTCTTCCAGCAAGCCAGACACATGCTGGGGCACCCGCAACATCACGCAACAAGGGGTTTCTCTAGGGCACACGCCGGGCCGGGGATCGCTTTGGGAGATGCTCGCACCGCCAAGAACACAAACACAATGGAATCAAGGCCTCAACCTCGCTTTGATGCCATGTAGAATTCGAGCAAGAATACCACGAGCAAGGAGACAAGGATTTACGTGGGAAATACTACTACGAGTCTACGACCCACGAGGGAGATGCATGGTTATCAGCCATCAGCTACACATGATCGAAGCCGAGGAAGAACGAGAGAGAGAGATGAGAGGGAATGCACGCATGTCCGGGCCTTTTGATTATAGACATTCATGCTACTATTGCTGCAAAAAAAAGACAATTGGGGAACGTGCAGGGATGTCACCGGGTCGGGTATCATTATTCACAAACTCATGTCTATTTATAAAATTGATACTGGCACTCATCCATTTATTAAATGAGTAATTTCTATAGGGCCCGTTCGGGTCACGGGTGATCCGGCCAAAGCGCGGGTCATCCGCTAGAAATCAGGGGTTATCTTGCGGGTTTTGGCCCGAAACCCTCCCCAAATCCCAACGTTCTTCCCCTTTGTCGTCTTGTAGCATCCCTTCTTGAGGCGACTCAGTTGTCGCATCCGTCACTTCGCCAGTGCTTCGACGCGCGTGTCTCCATCTCCCATCCCCCTTCTCCCCACTTGAATGATGGTTTCTTCCGCTAGTTCCAGGTGCTCTCAGGCGTCCCTGTTGAGAAGGACGACGCGGAGGTCGGAGATCGACGGGAGATACAGGGTTGTTCTTGAGCTTCATCTTCTATTGCACGATCTTTCCGATCGGTGGTCGGGAGAAAGCGACGATGCGTCCCGCGAGGTGCTTCCGAGGTAACCCTCAAGCTGATCTATCGATGGACTTTGAATTCTATGTTTATGAAGTGTTTTCCCTTGTCATTGGGTAAATGGGGTATGTGCTATTGGTTGCTGACTGGAAATAAAAATAACAGAAAGATACAGAAACAACTATATGCGTTAACACTCCCCCTTAAGATGGAGCATAGATATCGATCATGCTCAGCTTGGATGCGCACTTCTGGAATGGGCCTCGTAGTAATGCTTTGGTGAATATATCCGTTGTTTGATTTTCTGAGGCAACATGAGATGTAGCAATGAACTCCTTCTGAATCATGTCACGTATAAAGTGACAGTCAACCTCTATGTGCTTGGTCCGCTCATGGAATGCTGGGTTGTTTGCAATGAATAAAGCTGCCTGATTATCACATTCCAAGGTTATAGGAAGTGGTACATGTAGACATAGGTCTGTAAGTACACTTTTCACCCACATCATCTCTGTGGTAGCCTGAGCCATAGCCCTATATTCGGATTCAACACTAGATCTAGCTACCATCGTCTGTTTCTTGCTCCTTCATGAGACTAGAGCATCTCCAACATAGACTGCAAACCCTGAGGTGGACTTCCTGTCCTTGGGACATCCTGCATAGTCTGCATCCGCACATGCTGAGATAGAAATCCCTTTTCCCTTCTTAAATAGCAAACCTGCACTTGAAGATGATTTGAGATATCTAAGAATCATATGTATTGCATCCATATGAACCTGACGTGGTTGCTCCATGAACTGGTTCACACGGCTCACTGCAAATGATATATCGGGCCTAGTGATCGTGACATACAACAGTTTGCCTACCAGTTCTCTGTATCTTCTCCTGTCCACCTCCTCTGTGTCATCATCATAGAGCTTCATGCTAGGATCCATTGGTGTCATAGCAGGCCGACACACAAGCATACCTGTTTCACTCAACAGATCTGTAACATATTTCCTCTGCGACATTACTAATCCATACAGATTTCTAGCAAATTCTAGCCCCAGAAAATATCTAAGGACTCCAAGATCCTTAGTGACAAATTCGGTTCCCAGCTTTTCTTTCGCCTGCTTTATGCCCTGCTCATCATCTCCTGTAATCAAGATGTCATATACAAAACCCATGATTGCAATAATACCTCTAGCACTCTTCTGTACAAACAAGGAATGATCAGCATTGGAGCGTTTGTATCCTTGTTTTTCAAAGAGGTCTGAGAGCTTCTGAAACCATGCTCTGGGGCTCTGCTTAAGGCCATAGATAGCCTTATGTAATCTGCAAACCTTAGAACACTCCCCCTCAACAGCAAAACCGGGTGGCTGTTGCATGTAGACTTCCTCCTGCAAATCTCCATATAAGAAAGCGTTCTTCACATCCAGCTGATACAGTGGCCAGTCTCTAGTAACTCCAACTGACAACAAGATCCGGAGAGTGGAATGACGGGCTACTGGCGAGAATATATCAAGGTAATCCACCCCGTATGTCTGAGTAAAGCCACGTGCAACAAGCCGTGCCTTGTATCTATCAATAGAACCATATGCATTGTGCTTCACTGTAAACACCCACTTACAGCTCACCGGGGTCACATCTGGAGGTATAGGAACGAGACTCCAAGTTCCTCTGGACTGAAGTGCCGCCATTTCTTCCTCCATTGCTAGCCGCCATCTACTGTCCTGCAGAGCATCTTGATAATTCTGTGGAATATCTACAGCTGATAGAGCCACCACAAATGTCCTGAAAACCCCAGATAGTCTCTCAAGAGACACAGAGGCTGACAAGGGATATGTAACACAACTCCTCTTCGATTTTCTTATAGCAATGGGAACAACTAAATCGTCTGTAGCCTCATCTGGCCCCTGCAATATATCATGCTCAGAAATATCATTAGATCCATTAATAGAAGTATCTTCAGTACATACCATAGGCGGGCTAGGAGACGAGCCATGACTATGAGCGGGAGGATACCTGCGGGTATAATGGAAAGGTAGTGGTGAGATGGGGATCTGTGGTGGTGGTGGTGGTGACGAACACTCGACGCAACTTCTGAAGCGGTAGATGTCCAAGGTGCAGATGCCACAATAAAGGAGATACTGGTCCAGTGGGAATGGATGAGGTGCCAGCGAAAGGGGTCTGATTCAGGCGGTAGAGGCCTCCTTGCTCATAGCCACGACCAATCACTTTGCCCGTATGGATGTCCTGAAAAATCAGAGAAGATGGATCAAAAATTGCCCGACAATGTAGGTCCTTCGTAATCTGACTAATTGACAATAAATTCATTGAAAAGTCAGGTGCATGTAGCACATTCTTGAGCTGCATAGAAGATGTCAATCGAATCTCCCCCTGACCAGTGATGGGGGAATGTGTACCATTGGCGATTACCACTGTTCAGCCTGGAGGAATCTGAGTATATCCTGTAAGTAAATTCTGGTCGCCACATAGGTGATGTGTAGCGCCCGAGTCCATAATCCATGGTAATATATCTGATCTAGTACTGGTGAATGCAAGTATGCTACCTGAAGCACTGGTCGACGCAGAGGCAGAGGTAGCAGCATCAGATTGACTCTCAGTAGTTGGTGCTGGACCAGATGGGGGGATAATGCCCCTCAGACGGGCAACTAGATCGTCGAACCGCTGATCCAAAGTAGCAGCAGATGGAGGCTCTATCTGCTCAGCGACTCGTGCAGATGCAGGAAATCTATGCTTCAAATAGCATGTGTCTTCATTGTGTCCTACACGATGACAGTATGTACATGTTGGCCTAGTACGACCACCTCTTTTACGGGGTCCACGTCCACGGCCCTGATGATGAAATCTGCGACCCCTGTTGGCTGCCATGGCTGAAGTATTCTGATTCGCAGTCGTGGAAGGAACTGTGATCCGACTCAATCTATGAAAAGCTTCCTCCATGGGAGGAATAGTAGAGTCGGCAAAAATCTGTGATCTGCCGCCTCATACTCTGGATCGAGTGCAGCCAGGAACACGCCCACCATAGTCGCATTCCTGTATGTCTTCTGCTGTTCTGGCGTGGCTGTAAGGGGCATGAAGCTGTAGAGCTTCTCGAACATCCCTCTCAGTGATGTATAGAGAGAATGTAGAGGGCGACCATTCTGCTTTATTGTGAATATATCATGCTGAAGTTGCAGAATCTTTGTCTCGTTCTTCGCCTGCGAGTATGTAGCCGCCAGAATGTCCCACATATCCTTGGTTGTGGGTTGATGTAGGATGTCATTGGCAATTTCAATTGCCAACGTACCAGATAGCCAAACCTTGGCATATGCATCATCAGCCTCCCAAGAGGCATTGGCTCCAGTCTTCTCAGCAGGCTCTGGTTCGGTAAGGATGTGCTTCTTGCATGTTGACTTCATCATGCTCATGAACTGCATTGCCCACAGTTCATAGTTTGTATCATCCATCTTTACTATAGGCGCTGGACCACGAAAGGCGTCAATAGATGGGATATCCGACTTGTTTTCTGACATACTGGAGACTGAAGACAGGAGCGATTGACCAATGATGAACTTCGTCTACAATGACATTGACGGGTTTAGTTGCACGTGTAGACCTCAAGCAACTAAACCCATGAAGATGATGTTGTGCGCTTTAGGGCTTAGCACACGCACGCGTACAGGAGGCACACGCGCACACGCAAACTTAACCGGGAGAGCGCACGGTCACTGGCGCACTGGTGCGCGATGCACGCACTGGTAGCGCGCTGTAGTGTGCACTGGTGGCACGCTGGGTCGGCGCGGCTGCGCGTGAGATGCTACAACGCTGTAGCGCTACAGCACGGGGTGATGCCCGCGCAGGAGATGGGAGGGCGTGCAGAGGAGGCGCGCAGATCGCACGCGCAGATCGCACGGGTAGATGAGGTGCGCAGATCGCACGCGCAGATCACACGCGCAGAGGAGGCGCGCAGATGCTACAGCCGATCGGAGAGGTGCGCAGAGGCTCGCGCAGAGGAAGGGAGCGTCGGTGCACGTGCGGCGGAAGAGAGGGCGGCACCGATCAGGGAGAGAAAGAAGGAGAGGCCGGCGGGTGGGGTAGGGTAGGGTTAGGGTTTCGAGAACTCCGGTCTAGGACCGTCGCTCTGATACCATGTTGGGAAAAATGAGCAAGTTGTTTATTCCATAAGCCCTAGGCTCTCTTATATAGGAGAGTAGCCTATGGGTAAATTACACAAAGCATATAACTGGAAATAAAAATAACAGAAAGATACAGAAACAACTATATGCGTCAACAATTGCTTTTGGTTGATATTGAGATGATATTGAGTTGGTTTTAAACCTATTGCTTGATGTTGGTTGATCTTGGCTGCTATTTGGCTACGTTTCGTTGTGGAACATTCAAATATATGTTCATGTTTAGGTGAACATTCAAATATATGTTCATGCTAGGGAATGTTGTTTTGATAAACATGTGCAGGGGGAGGCGGCGTTGGAAGTGCTAGTTCACAATAAAATAGTTTGCCCAAAAAATGAAGTTACGGTAGAAATCAGAAGGGGGGGACCAACTGTGGATCTTAATTCATCTTCTTTCATCTCCCTAGATGGAAGAGATACTAAACCAGAGCAACACCCAGTCCTGCTACTATACCTCATATGTGGCTAGAAGCATCTCTCCAATCACCTCACACTACCAAAAGCATCTTACCCATATGTGGGCAAGATTCTCCCTACCCATCTTCTACTTCATGGATGTTCTAGTTCTTCTTGCTATGGTCTTTGGGGACCATTGGTGGCTCGTCTAGTTCTTGCTCTGCAGTGATGATCAGGTTATTTTCTGTGTAAGGAGTTTCATGAACGATAATATGCAACCCATCTTCCAAATGTTGCATTGGTTTCTCTAATTATAAGCTAATTGAAGTTGTTTCTGTATGTAGTTTTGCAAATTGGTATTTCTTAATGAAATTTGTTTATGGCTTAGAGGTGAGCTTTTCAACTCTGAGTACGAAGGAAATGTCCCTTTCTTACTGGTTGAAATTTATGTCCCTTTCTTAAGCTAATGACAGTCGGAAGATTGACCCAACTTTTAAGCATTGCCTTTGATCTTTCTTAAACACTTTTCATGGAATCAAAGAGATAGTTTTCAAGATATTTAAGAGCCTGTCTGAAGCTTTTTTTGGGCATTTTCAAGATATCCTTCTCAATCAGAATTTCAAAAATACTGCCAATTGCTACATATTAGTCCAACTGCCCATAATTGTACATGGAGACCACATTTGAATATTCATTACTGGTTGTTTCTACAGCAGTTCCTTGCACTTCACAATGCCATTCTAAACCTCAGATTTAGGAATTTCAGAGTGGGGTTCGAAGTGAAAATCCTGGAAAAAAATGGTGTCCACTGATCAGCATGCTTATAATAAAATCAGGATGCATCAAATAGAGAAGTAGAAGAAAGATCATACTGTGTAAAGAATCCAGTAGGTTGATTGGCATTGTGAAGTGCAAGAAACTGGACATCAGTTCTTCGGTTGGAGTCCACTGGTTTGTTGTTGCTTGCTTATTGGGGATGGGGTATGATCTTATCTGGGGCTCACGGGTTGTTTGGGGATGGGGATGGCAGCTTCTTGTTTGCTGATGGAGTGTATGCGTCGATCTATTTTATGCGTCCACCTTCGAATGACGGATTTGATATGATATCGCATATTTTATTTGTGGAGTCAGATTGAGCAATTTTGAAGTTGATTTTTGGGTGTTGGTTGAACTGCTGCTTACAAATGAATGTAGGTTCCTCTTTCGAATGAAATTGGTGATGTAATGTTTGAAAATGGTTCTGACCCAGTTTGAAATGTAAGTGATGCTTTAAACAAGGTTTATTGACATGATTACATTTACCAAATTATTTCATTAGTCATACAATGCCTCGATAAGGTAAGGGAAAGAGCTCAGTGGATGGGAGTGGAGGTGACACTATTGGTATGGGGCAGACAATCAATTGGACAACAACTTATGATCGTATCTTAATCCATTGTATGCTGGAAGCACGGGACAAGAATCAATGGAGTGAGAAGTCATTCACTACTGCAGGTTGGAATGGAATCTTGCGCCATCTCAACGAACAAGCATGCCTATGTTACACAAAGGATCAAATCCAATCCCGTTGGAAGATCTACAAGAAGGAGCACGCGTCATACTTGTACCTACGGGGCAAGTCCGGTTGGGGATGGGACCATGTCTCAAATCACCCAATCGCACCAGATGAACTCGCCTGATTGGAGGTATGATGTCCATCAACTTGTCATCAAGACTCCAATTACATTACTTACCAATGACTAATTGTGACGCTATATTTCTCAGGTAGGTGAGGCGTACCGTAAGTACAATTCACGTCCCTTCTTGTACTTCGAAGAGGTTTCCTACCTCATCGGGAAGGGGTCCACAACTGGACGTTATGCCAGCTCCTCACGTGCTCCTATGGCCACACACAATACCGAAGAAGAGCAATTCATAGAGGGTAAATAAGGTAATACAGATTATGAGGATGTGGAGAGGTGCCCATCCCTCATGTTGTTAGCAAGGCTACACAGAGATCATCCAGATCTAAGCGTAAGAAGAGTGGGGATGGGAAGCAAGCTGTACCGGACATGGAGGCTTTGATGGAGCTGATTCAGGAAAGGATAGGGGCACAGAGACGACACCAAGATGTGGATGCCCGTGAGGCTTTCAGGGAGTTGAGGGAGTCATGCCCATCGCTCTCCCCAACGTCGTATGTAAAGATGGCTGATACCTTGACTCATCCGGGAAGAAGGGAGCTCTTCCATTCAGTCAAGGATGACCCTGAATACCTCCAAGCATGGATTGACCATGTCCTCAGGCAGCCATAAACCCTCTTGTGTCATGCTTGCATCTGATATGAAGCCCCAACATTTCCTTTTTAACAACGAACAATTTTATATGTACTCCTATCTGCGATTACTTTATATGTATCACTCTTGAGGATAAATTATCATGTACTCCTATCTGCACGTATTTCCATTTTTCCTTGGATGACTTAGTACGTACTTGCTCCTCCTAGTATTTCCTTTTTTATGCAAAATTTAAAATCTTTTCGAACTATTATATGCCAATGTTATACCTTACTCTACATCAAAGAGTGAAAGCTATGTCCTGATTTATTGTTCAACATTGTCATTGTCTACGTGATGAATGTACATTCCTTACGTACTATAACTTTCATGAAGATGGAAGAGCAGCTATACAATCCGTTTGAGGAGCTTTTGTCCGAGGCTACGGAGTTGTCCTATAGCCTTGCCTTGTACATATTTGCATGTGCCACGCATGGTCAAGAAATTCCACGTGTCCCCATACCGCTCAACACCAGGCCTTGGTCTGGACGTATGTGGATTGATGATATGATAGCAGGACATATCAAGCGATCCTACAGGTGCTTCAGAATGGAACTTGCCACCCTGTTGAAGTTTGTGGAGTTATTAGAGCAAAGAACAGGGTCGTGTAACACAAGATCCATGGACATGATAGAATAAGTTTGTATTTTCCTATTCGCATTTGGACACGACTTATCTAATCGTGTGCTGCAGGAGTGGTTTCAACACTCAGGATCAACAATATCTGCACATATCCACAGGGTCCTGGAGAAAGTCCTACTGGAGGATCTCTTGGTGCGTTTTCCTTCCACAGATACACCAACTCGCATATCTACAGATCATCGTTTCGCAAATTACTTCCAGGTACGTGTCCACGGGACTTATGATTCGCTCCACCAATTCCATGCGAGTTCAAAATTGACCTATTACACTTTTACGTAGGGTGTGATTGGTGCCATCGATGGTACTCATATAAAGGCATCGGTCCCATCAGGTATGGAGGCAGCCTACCGCAACAGGAAACAGTTCACATCGCAGAATGTGATGGCGTCGGCTTCTTTCGATTTTTTGATCACATTCATTCTTGTCGGGTGGGAGGGATCAAGTTCAAATATGTCCATTCTTAGGTATGCCATTGACAGAGGTGGTTTAATCGTCCCAAACGGCAACATGTATCTGGTCGACTGTGGTTACACCAATACCGACTCCTTCATTGCTCCCTACCGAGGCATTACATACCATCTATCAGAGTGGCACGTGCTAGACAAATCCGAACGCTACATCTCATACAAGCACTTATTTAATAACAAACAATCACAACTTCAGAGTGATGTTGAGAGGACATTTGGTGTTTGGAAGAAGAGGTTCAAGTGTTTGACATGCATGCCCACATACAGTTTCCAAATGCAGAGAGACGTTGTCAAGGCGACAATGATAATTCACAACTTCATAAAATTGTATGGCAGTGACAAGTGGTTTGACCGCGTTGAGAAGTATTTGGTTCCAAATCCACCAGAGTTAGAATCAGAGCCCGGAGTAGAGGTGAGAATCACTCGTGTCAAGATGTTGCAGGGTGAGAAAATCCGAGACGAGATGGCATTGTCAATGTACAAGTATAGGATGAGGCATATGCGAGAAGAATGACCAAATTCTTGGGCCGTTGTAAAATTAAGATGATCATGTTCCCCTTAACTTATCCGGTAACTTGTAATTTTTTTCATAAGGTTTGCATGATTTGCTATTAAAGTAAGTGGGGTTTTCAAGGAATGTTGGCCATTGTTTGGATCGTATGTGATGCATTTGCTTTTTGTTGGACGCCAACATTTATAGTAAAGGACTTTGTATGAACAGATAATGGTCATGCTACGTTTTGACATTCCCTTCTCCCATGGACGTGTTTGCTCATGTGGGCAGGATGCATTACTGGTTTTTGACGATACACGTCGTTTAGAGGATGTCGATACCCGCATGTGGTACACATGCATGCTAGATGTAAGTTAATTGTAAAAACAAAAATGAATTTCTCTTTTTCAAATTATTGTGAAACACAATTAATAAACATTGTTTCTTTCGCAACGACAGTGTGGTTAATTACCGTAAAATTAACATAGTTGAATGCATCCGTTTAGCATTTGTTCAAAATTGCCTACTCGAATATGGGGATATTGGACGTTACGTACTGCGATGGTAAATAATTACTACATATTGTATATAAACACATACAATCAATTGAAGTTACGAAATCATAGACAAAGGTAAGGACTTACATTCAATCAAATAATTTTGAATGCCAAATCACGATAAATATAACAATAAATTTGATCAATGACGTGGCTAGTACAAATTCATCAACTAAGCACCATGTCTTTTTAACATGGGAAAAAACCTTATACCCAAATACAAAATTTCATAGGGTAAATATGGTAAAAGTTGATGAGGGAAACAAATTCCTCTACCACTAAAATCCACTACCGAAAAACAATCACCAACCAATCATTATCCCAAACTTCAGTAAAAGTCACATCACAGAAAACCCTCTAAACAATAAAACCCACTAACTAAACACCAAAACTCACATTCAGGTTATCCCCCAGATAACCCACAACTGGGTTGGGTTACCCTCCTCCAGATAACCCACGAAGCAAAGGCACTCATAGGGTAGCCATAACCATCGGATATCCGTATATCCAATGGGTACCCATACTTTTGACATGACACATCTTAAGTTGTTTATAAATATAGGTAAGATTTTCACAGACAGATGAAATATAGTGAGATCGTGTAATATGGTAATACATAATAATATGCAATATGTAATATTAAAGGTTTATATATGTTAAGTGTTTGAATCTTTTAGGTTGATAGTTTTAATTTATTAAAGATACAAAAACTTAGTTGAATATGAATAAATGGATGAATAGGAGAAAATTGAGTCGGATATTATACATGTAGGTCGATACCTATTAGATATGAAATGGATTTGGATAGTTTGATTAAAATGCAATACACACATCTATATTTATATGTAGTTTTTATTTGGGTTTGGGGCGGGTTCGGGTACCCACAAGACAATCCCAAACCCATACCCATACCCGCATGAGTAATTGATTTAGCCGAAATTCGGTGGTCTTAAGTTCAACACAAAGCGTGAACTCAGTCGGTGTGTCGACCACACTAAATCTGGACTAAAGTCAACAATTAACCCACACTATAGATCAAGGAAATAGAAATAAATGTGGAGTTAAAATTTATTTTTAACTCTGCACAAATGATGTAAAAGGCAAGTATGCAGAGAGTTCGAACACAGGGAGCAAGCATGGTAATTCAAATAAATGTGCGCAAGTGAATGTGTGTGAGGTCTACGCTAAGCAAGCAAGCAAAGAAATTTTTGTGGGTTTTTAATTTTTTTAATTTTAATTTAATTCTTAATGTTGTATTTTGGTTTTTAATTTTCTAATTTTTATAATTTTATAATTTATATATTTTTTTCTTTTTTCAATATTGGAAAATATAAGCAAAGTAATAAAGACAAGATAAAGTATTTATAAAATGTGCAAAAATAACCAAAAATTCAGAAATGAAATGTTTTTGATATTTTTAGGATTTTTTTACTGTTTTTGTGATTTTTGGGTATTTTTTTTACTGTTTTTGTGATTTTTGGGTATTTTTCAAAGTGTTTTTGGTATTTTTAAATACTGAAATAAGGGAAAACAGTGAAATATGTGCTGACTGTGAGTAAAATAGGAATTAAAATTAGTAAACAACCACCAAAATTTTTCACACTATTTTTCAAATAAAGCTAAAAAAATATAGAGTAAATAGGAACTGAGTTCCGTAATTTTTGGAGTTTTCTTTGATTTTATATTTTTTTTGAAGTTTTTGTGTATTTTTGAATTTTTAAGGTTTTTCTTTTGAGATTTTTAGTGATTTTTGGATTGACACTAAAATAGGTTAAAATAGACACTAGGGATTTTTTTTGGAATTTTTAGAGGTCTTTTACTATTTTTTTGGTATTTTCTAAGCTAGACAGTGAAAAAAAGCATGTTTTTGATTTTTAATAAATATAAAAATAAAATAAAATCAAAAACTAAAATTATGGCGTGGAAGCACAAGAGCACATGAGCTTAAACCTAATTTTTGAAAATTTTTGGAGGCAAAATGATAATTTAAATAATTAGAACAAGCATCCAAACATTAAACATGCCTGGCAGGGGTATATATGCAATTTCTCAAACATCCAGGGGCATACATGCAACTTTCCACAAAAACATTGTACTGAATATTCAATTTTCAGGACCAAAAATAGATTACAAAAGCCACAGGGGTGTCGGCGCAGTTTACCCACCAGGGCGCGTGACTTGCACGCGCCTGGCGAGGGTACTAACGTAATTTCCTTAAGGCTCGGGGGGTTGCATGCAATTTCCACAAAAACTTTGTCTTTAATAAAAATTTTACAGGGTTGAAGTTAAATAAGCAAAGGACCCAGGGTTTGTCTGCAAAAATTCCAAGGTCACGCGCACTGTGCACGTGACCTGGGAGGGACTCAATCGCAAAAATAGGAAGTACGGGGGTTGCTTAGCAAATATTAAAAAAAGTTAAAGCATCCAACGAAAGTTTAGAGAGTCTTTAATAAATACAAAAAGTCGACTGGGCATGAGGCAAAATTACCCAATCAAGGGGTGGATCGCACGACTGAGAAGGTGGCACTTAAGCCACGTGTCGACGCGAGAAGCCGCGATACCCCTTCAGATCCTACGCCTGGGATTAGATCTCCGCACGGAGATCTACGGTAGCTGGGGGCTTCAATCGGACGGTAGCTGGACGCCTGGAGGAGCGGGCGTCGATCGGACGGCGCAGAGGCACGCTGGAAGAACAAGGAAGAAGGACCGCCGTGGCGACCTTCCTCCGGCGAAGGCTCCTCGCTCCGGCGGTCAACGGGCTTCAAAATGGGTCCAGGAGATCACTGCAGGGCCCCCCTGATGTCTGGAGGCAGCGGAATGGTGCGAAGAACGGTGGAGCACTTCCATGGCGAGGAGGAAGCTGCGAAGCTCCAGGTGCTCCGGCGACGTTCCAAGAACGCTCCAGATGCGTTGGAATGTCCAGGTTCCTGCACAGAAGATGTATGATATGATCGGGGGCAAAATGCCCCGATCACGTGGCACAAAGGGATGGAGATGTGCGGCGGCGTAAGGCGCGGAGAATGGCGGTGGCCGGAGTTGCTCCGGCCAACTATCGATTGGGCGATTCGATAGGCGAGAGAGATTGATGAAGATGGCGGATTGAAGGTCTGACGATAAGGAACAGAGTGGAAACGAAAACTAATGGAATAAAACGGCCTCGAGCCCAGAAAGGGTGAGGGAAGGGTACCTCGACGGCTTGGACCACCGGAGGTTGCAGGAACACCCTAAGCCACTGATCGGCCGCCTGAAGTGGTCGATCCTGGAGCTGTCACCACCAGGAGACGATGGAGGTACCTAGGGGCGCAAGAGGGCCGATGTTGGGGTTCAAAGTTCGAATCTAAGTCAAGGGTTCCCTTTTGAATGGTTGACGTGGGTGTCCAAAGAACGAGGCTGATCGGGCGGATCGATGGCTCATAGTCCAAAACAATCGATATGCGTGTAAGACTATTCGACGATGAGCAAAAGTCATGAAGACTCTAGCATGATTCGGTACACGATTGACCCGCGAAAAATCCAAGAAGTTGGAGGCTCAGACAAACCCAGCGGTAGCAGACCTGGGGTCAAGGAGTTGACCCCCGGTCAACGGATGGCATGGCCTGATTGGACCACGTCATCCGCAAAAAGACAAAAGTCGAATAAAATGTTTGTAAATTAAATTAAAAATATTAAATGATTTAATTAATTTTAGGTTATTTAATAAAAAATGTTTATTATTTTATATAGTATTTTATTTCGATTTTTAATTATTTTTATAGGGTATATTTTATAAGTTCACTTTTTAGCCCTATATAGGTATATTACCTATGTATTTTAGACTTTATTTTTATTCTGTGTATTTTAATGGTATTTATTTTTATTTCTTATTTTATAAAATTATAAGATACTTTTATATTCACAAATATATTTTTATTTTATTTTTCTGATATGTTTTGTATATTTAATAAAATATAAGAGTGTATTGTATATGTATACATATAGGTTGAATACCTGTATTGCTCTATATATATATATTTATTTTTATTTTGAGTTTTCTTTAGGTTTTTATTCCAATTTTAATGTACATAATTATTATTAGTAATGTTTACAAGATTATAAAAATATAAAAATATAAAAATAATGAATAAATACTAAATTGAATATTTTAATCTGTACAAGTATACAATGAGGGTCCAAAACTCAACTTTCAAACCGTAGCTCCACCAAATGCGAAACCATCGCCATTAAATACCTTATTTTATTCTATATACAATTAAAGTGAGTTTGATGCATTTGGAGTTGTCATTTGTGAGATACGGGTCTGGGAAGTTGGAATTCTGGATTTTTATTCAGACCATAACTTTTTATCTGTATATTATTTTTCAGTGAAATCAATTTTGTATTTTTCTGTATAAAATTATCTACAACTTTCATGTAAAAAGTTTCTTTATTTGATGCACAAAAAGTGGAACCAAAAATAGGTCCCAAAATGAATAAAGAATGAATAAAAAGTATATGTATCTTATCTGTATTTTGGCCCTTATCTCCCCCTACTTTATTCCTTGTCGACCTAATCATCAGGATGCCTAGGTCTCGGGGTTTCGGGTTATAAAATATTTACAATATTTTATTCTTATTCTTTTCTTTTATTTATTCTATAATCTTAGCTTTAATTACAGTATTTTATACACTATTTAGATGCACATGCATGAATGCTAAGATGCTATATTTAGAGCAATTACAGGCATTTGCTAAGGTTTTTGGTGCCAAAATGATAGAATAAAGATGATGAAATGTGGATTCATCATCCCCCTATACTTTACCTTTGCTAGTCCCTAGCAAACACTTATGCAATAAGTGCAAAAAGAAAAAGAAAGAAAAGAAAAAGAAGAACTTGGATTTAGTTCAATTATCAAACTTGTCTTCACAAAATCAAAGTTTGGAGCTTAAGTCGGACCTTTGGAATTTTAGTGCGGGCGGAACCTTAGTGAGAACAGAATTTGAATCCAACAGCCCTTGAGAATCCCAAAACTCTGTCCAAGTCTTCTCAATAGCCAGGTCAGAAATACTTCAACTCATACGCAAACTCTTACGACTATGAATCTAACTCGTACAGTGTAAGTGATAGTGGCTCTCCCCAACTAGAATGACAAAGAGACTGATTTCTCCATTACGACAACCTAATGATTCCCCAATCCAATGACTCCATCCTCGAGGAGCGGGGTATTCCCTTCTAAGTTCAAGTGGCAACCAACTCAAGAGGAGGGGGTGAAGAGAAGAATGGACGGTAGCCAGTGTAGATACCTATCCTGGGATGAAAGACCATTGTAGTCAAGTCATCCTGCTGCAGGCTCACATGATATGACTTTGGAACTCAAGCTTGCTTATTGACTTTACAACATTTGTACATACTTGCAGGCTTTTTATTTTTGTACATGCCTGAACACATTTTTTTGATACTATTCACAACAGCATTTACATAAGGAATTTTTCCTCTTGAGCCAGTAGACTATCCCTCTTTTGAAGCTTTATCGCAACCCACAGCCTCCTGTCTTTAGACTTTCTAATTACTGGACGGGTTGGGGTGCACTTCCCTCCCTAGAGGACGAAAAATGTTTCCACTTGTGTGCGTCTCATACCGGCAAATCCAATCCCCTCACCACTCCAACTGAGTTGAGCCATGTGAAAGGTGCAGGCGTCCAAGTTAGGTCATTATCAACAAGAGTCGTGCGTGTGCTCTGAAATACTCTACTTAGGCAGTCAAGAATCCATTGAACCTAGTCTCATGATCCTCAAAGAATTAAGTCAACTAGACCTGAAGTACCTCAAACCCAGTTCCTATAAGGTTCATGTTATTAGGTAGATTATAAGGTCCAATCAAGCTCCAATCTCCGGATTTTACTTAGACTTGTTCAACTATCAAACTCAATCCAAAAAATGTGAATGCTATGCAAATGATATGCAAAGTGCAGGAAATATTTTTGTGATGCATTTTTCAAAGATTTTGAACTTTTTATGGATTTTTGAAAATATGATGATGATGCATATGCATTTTTTGTCTTTTTCAAAAAGATTTTTCAAATGTTTTTGGATTTTAATTTTGCAAATGTTTTTGGGATTTTTGAAAAGAAAAAGTTTTGGCTGAAAACTAGGTTAAAAATATGTACACAGGAGTGCTTCTTATATATACAAGAAATGGATTTTAAGAATTTACAGGGTAAGTGGTCAGTTTTATACATATATATAGTGGATTTTGGTGTGATGTTAGTATTCCTCAAACTTAGTTGACACAAGCTTTTCACACAATTTTTGAAAACTATAGTCGAAAATAATTTTTACAAACATTTTTGCAAACATGTACACACATTTGAAAATCATTTCGCAAAGGTTTTCAACACAATATATATAGGTTTTTCAAAACATTTTTGCAACCATTTTCCAAACCATTTGCAAATCATTTTTCAAATATTTTATTTCACACAAAGAAAAGAAATTTTGCAAACCACACATTTTTACACAGGTTGAAAACATGTAACAAAATATTTTCAAAATAGTTTTCAATAGATGTTCACAAAGTTTTTCAAACTATTTTTCAAACATTTTGCAAAAAACATTTTCACCTGATTTATTAATCAGTAATTAAAAAAAGAATTTGAGGAACAGAACACCTTTTTATTAAAGATTTTTAATGAATTTTGATGAATTATTAGCCATATTATTAGGAAGATACGAAAGTACGAGTTATGGCTAAAGTATATACGTAGTATATACGACCCCCTATACTTAGCTTGAGCTATGTCCTCATAGATCGGAGAGAAAAAAGAAGTCATAACTCGTACTAAGTATAGACAAGTCTAAAGATTAAAGAACTAATGAATGAATCAACAAATAAGAAGTCGACCGCCCCCCCTATACTTAGGATCAAATAATCCTAAGTATAGCAGACTGTACACAAAGCAGGGAGGGTCAAGGGTGGGAATGAACAGATCGTACTCAGATTGTCTCCCCCTATACTTAGGGTAAAATATCCCTAAGTATAGACAAGAAGAGGAGACAATGGAGAGGATCAAAAGATAAAGAAAACTCGGGATGCACGCCCCCTATACTTAGGACAAAGTACGTCCTAAGTATGGAAAACTGTCTACAAGGGCGGCACCTTTTTGACAGATAAAGAAAATAGAAAAGGAAAAGAAGAAAAGAAGAAAAGAAGAAAATAAATCAACATATGAAAGAGTGATATGGACAGATGATCTGTACAGCGGAAGATAGAAGTGATCACCATGTATGAGATGCAGATGATATGAGTCAAAGGACACATCTCATACCAGAAGAATGGGGGCAACGTCAATGGTCAGCGGATCAAGATCTAGATATAGCTTCAGGCATTGACCATTGACGCGGAAGGTAGAGGAAGATGACGGTTCGGATATGTCGATGCTGCCATTGTCATGTACCTTCCTGACCACATAAGGACCTTTCCACTTGCTCTGCAACTTCCCTGGGAATAATTTCAGCCTGGAATCAAACAACCATACTCTCTGATCTGGCTCAAACTGTTTATGGCTGATATGCAAATCGTGCCATGTCTTCACTTTCTCCTTGTACTGTAGGCTGTTGGAAAAGGCCGTGTCTCTCAGTTCTTCCAGGGCTGCCAATTCAGCTCTTCTCTGGTCTCTTATACTCTCGGGATCTAACAACAACTCAGTGACTGCCCAAAAAGATTTGTGCTTGATCTCCACTGGCAAATGGCATGGCTTGCCATAGACGAGACGAAAGGGAGATGTCCCCAATGGATTCTTGAAAGAAGTCCGATAAGCCCACAAGACCGAGTCCAAAAGCTGTGACCAATTCTTTCGGTCTGGGCAGACAACTTTCTGTAAGATTGTTTTTATCTCCTGATTCGAAACTTCGGCAAGACCATTAGTCTGAGGGTGATACGTTGTGGCAACCCGATGGTCAATGCCGAACTCGTCTGCAAGGGCCCTAACCTTGTCATTGATGAAGTGAGACCCCCCGTCTGAAATCAAGACTCTAGGTACCCCGAACCGTGAGATGATATTTTTCCTCAAGAATTTGCAAACGGTTTTAGCATCTACGGCTCGGGCGGGGTCAACCCATCGACTGACATACATCGAGCAAAATATGCTCGAATCCCTGACTCTTAGGAAATGGGCCCATGAAATCAATCCCCCATGCATCAAAAACCTCACAGAAGTGAATGGGTTGCATGGGCATCATGTCTCTCTGTCCGCAGGTTCCCATTTTCTGACAGTCAGTACATCTCTTCACGAACTCATCAGAATCCTTGAAGAGAGTAGGCCACCATAGGCCGGATTGAAGCACCTTCTGTGCTGTTCTTTTTCCAGAATGATGTCCTCCTGCCTCAAGCTTGTGGCAGTATGTGAGGACGCTGTGATCCTCTTCTTGAGGAATGCACCTCCTCCAGATACTGTCCCCTCCTTCATGATAAAGGACGGGATCCTCCCAATGGTAAAATTTGGCCTTCGCCAGGAAGGTCTCGAGTTTTTGCCTGGGCCAACCTTGTGGGATCGTCTTGGCAACAAGATAGTTCACAATGTCAGCGTACCACGGGAGCGAGGTGATCGCCAAGATCGCCTCATCAGGAAATGTCTCAGTGATAGGTGCGCTGGGCTCAGATTCCTCAAGATTCTCCAATCTGGAGAGATGATCCGCCACCACATTCTTGACTCCAGGCTTGTCCTTAATCTCAATATCAAATTCCTGGAGTAGAAGGATCCATCTGGTAAGACATGCTTTGGCATCCTTCTTAGTCATTAAATACCGGATGACGGTGTGATCAATGTAAATAGTCACTCTAGATCCGAGAATATACGATCGATACTTATCAAGAGCGAAGACTACGGCCAGCATCTCTTTCTCAGTCACAGTATAATTCCGCTGAGCGGCATCCAAAGTACGGCTAGCGTAGTGAATGACAAAAGGTAATCCATCCCTCCTCTGTCCAAGCACAGCCCCAACGGCAAAATCTGAAGCATCCGTCATGATCTCGAATGGGAGAGACCAATCGGGTGGCTGAAGGACAGGAGCTGAAACAACCATCACTTTGAGAGTCTCGAAAGATGCAAGACACTTATCATTGACAATAAACTCGGTGTCTTTTGTTAGCAAGTCAGTAAGCGGTCGGGCAATACGACTGAAGTCCTGAATGAACCGCCGGTAGAAACCGACATGCCCCAGAAAAGACCGTAACTGACGCAAGTTGGACGATGGATTGAGTTTTCTGATGATATCCACCTTGGCCGGATCGACCTCCATGCCCCTGTTGGAGACGATATGACCGAGGACCGTCCCCTGAGTCACCATGAAGTGACTCTTCTCCCAAGATAAAACAAGATTGACCTCAATGCAGCGCTGAAGCACACGGTCTAGGCAGTCAAGACAAGCATCGAACCCGTCGCCATAGACCGAGAAGTCATCCATGAAGACCTCTAAACAGTCACCCACCATGTCCGAAAATATGGACAACATGCACCTTTGGAATGTCGCCGGAGCGTTACATAGACCAAAGGGCATCCGTATGAAAGCATACGTCCCAAACGGACAGGTGAATGTCGTTTTCTCCTGGTCTTCGGGCGCAATGGCCACCTGATTGTATCCTGAGTACCCGTCAAGAAAGCAGTAATGACTCTTCCCAGCTAGCCGCTCGATAATCTGATCAATGAAGGGTAGCGGGAAGTGATCCTTCTTAGTGGCCTCATTCAATCGTCTGTAGTCCACACAGACCCTCCAAGAAGTGGGCACTCTGGTAGCGATCTCCTCTCCAGACTCGTTGACAACTGTCGTGATACCCGTTTTCTTGGGTACCACATGTAGTGGACTAACCCATTTGGAGTCGGAGATGGGGTAGATAAAATCGGCGCGCCACCACTTTGAAATTTCTTTCATGACTACGTCTCGAAGATTCGGGTTCAACCGTCGCTGGAACTCACGCGACGGCCTAGCGTCATCCTCAAGATAGATGTGGTGAGAGCACAAAGCCGGACTAATCCCCTGGAGATCAGCTATACTCCAACCTATTGCCTTGCGGTTTCTTTCAAGAACCTCCATCAGACGAGATTCTTGTTCTCCAGTCAAACCTGCTGAGATAATGACTGGGTGCATATCTGGCTCACCCGTAAGGAATCTGTACTTCAACGACTGCGGCAAAGGCTTCAGTTCTGGACAACTGGGAGGGGGCAGATCTGGCTTTTGATATGTCTGTGTGAAGGTGACCAGGTCTGCATGGGAGAACTCTCGCTCTGCATGAATCTCTGACAAAGGGCGGCGTGCTAAATCATCAATAAACTGCACTGGCTCGCACTCTGTCATGGTTGTCGGCTCAGAAGGAATCAGACAAGGCAAATAATAATCAAAATCATCCCAATCTATGTCTGAATCCGAGGGATCAGAAGAAGATGAACACGAATGGAAATCATCGGCACCACTCGTCACAACGCTGTCAGCTTCAGGTGTATCCTCATCCAGGGATGTGCTCTCCCGGCTCTCAACTGCCATAAGCTAGAAATATAATGAATCTGTAGACAAGACGAGAGTCGGTGCTACAGGATCTATCCAGTTGGATTCATCATCAGTCATCTCAAAATCACAAACCTGGTAGATGTCTAGCTCTTCCTCTGTCATCTGTGCTGCTTCACTGGACTGCTTTGAGCATTCAAACTCTCTAGCTCTGGTCTCCTCGATCGTCTCTATTTGTATGCTTTCGCCCTCTACGCGAAAGCATACCTTCCCGCTATCATGGTCGGTCACCGCCTTGGCTGTGGCCAAGAATGGACGTCCGAGAATGATGGGGGCATCAGTTACCGACTCAGGGATCTCCATGTCCAACACAACGAAGTCCACGGGGAATTTCAGGCCCTGAATGGTAACGACCACGTCTTTCAATAACCCCTTCGGCCTCTTAGTCGACCTATCAGCAAACTGAAGGACTGTCCTGCTCCTAAGAAGAGGGCCAAACTCGAATCGGTCGAGTAAGGCTGCCGGAAGAAGGTTAATTGAAGAGCCGTTGTCTAATAGAGTACGATCAAACTGCTGCTCCTGAATCTCGCATCTGACATAGGGAGCTCCTGCGTCTGGTCGCTTGGCTGGCAGCTTGTTCTGAATAGTGCAACAAGTGGAATGAGTGAGCACATGGATTTGATCTCTGTGGTTCCTCCTCTTCCTGCGGACGGTAGTCTTCTCTTCCAGGTTTTTCTTGAAGAGGGGGATGTGCTCAAGTGCTTCTTGTAGAGTCAGCTGAATGTGGAATCTGTCTATCATCTGATTGCCGAACTCTACCTGTTGCTCTTTTTTGGGATTTTCTCTTTTATTCCCCTTCGCTCGGCAGAGTGCCTCAGGGAAGGGGATGGTAGGGGCCTCCACAGATGGAGGACTAAGAATCGGTCCCTGTGCCTGTGAAGGAGGAGAATCCATGCAATCATCATCATGCAACACATATGGATCCGCAATGTGCACAGAAACCTTTCCTTTATTCATATTTTTGTTTTTCTTTTTGTTTCCACAGTCCATAGGTACAGAATGTGGGAACATCACAGAGGGTGGCTCAACAAAAGTAGATGTGGTGGCCTCAGCACAACCACTAGCACCTGTGTCTGCGGCATCAGCACCGCGCTCTGGCTTAGCATCCAAAATGGTGGCATCAGCACCACCGTCTGCAACTGGTATCACTACGGCATCAGCACCGTCATCTGGATCTCCATCATTGGTGGCCTCAGCACCACCGTCTTCAACATCATCATTAGCGGCATCAGCACCGCTACTCTGCTCTTCTGGCGCTCATGGTTCTGCATCTGGTTGTCGCTCAGAAGAGGCGCCGCCTGCGGGCATCCTACCGCTCCTAGTAGTAACAAAATCAGCATCATAAAAGGAATAAGACATATCACTCAAATAGTCACTAGGAGAGGTATCCTCTGTAAACTCTACCTGCTCAGACTTCCTTTTCAGATTGTTCGGGTTAGGTTCAATATGAGCGGGTATGGCGGCCTTGCCTTTTATTATGTCCCTCATCTCCTGCCGGAATTCATCCATTTCTTGCCTGAAGGATGCTCGCTGTTCGGAGAGCAAGCGGGCAAGATCATCAAGAGCTGGGTTCTCAAAGGTGGGACCCTGAGAACCGGATGGTTGTCCCTGCTGGAAATGGGGCTGCTGGTGCTGCTGGTGTTGCTGGTACGGATAGTTCTGGGTTGGCTGGGCATAAGATTGCTGAGGCCGCTGTCGCTGCCTCCACTGCTGTCCCTGATAGGCGGGACGAGGACCACTCTGATACTGTTGTGGCTGAGCATACTGGGGCTGCTGGTGTTGCTATTGTGGCTGGCTGTTCTGATGTCCTTGGGCAGAATTCTGCTGCTGGGAGGAGGAGCCACCGTTGCCCCAACGGAATCCGGGGTGTTCACGACGAATCCCGGGCTGAGGGTACCGGTCGTACCATATCCCATTGACTTCCATCAATGGTTCCTGCTCGAAGGAGGGTGGAGGAAGAACTGCCAGTGGCTGCTCCGGCTGATACACCACCATCTGCGTGTCCGAAGATGGCGGCTGCGTTGGGTAGTACTGTAGCAAGGGAACCAGCTCTGCCTGGATATGGTTGACTTGACGATACGAGGTAGAGGGCTGGTTGGCATTGCTACTGCTCGGATCAACATGTGATCTGGGAGGCTGTTGGGAATGAGTTTCTGCCTCCTGGACGCACAAGATCTGCGTCTTCAGATCACTCATGGTCTTGGCAATTTGGTCCATCTAGGCCATGCCTTACATCTGCTTCTTCTCGAGGATCTCGAGGCGGTCCAGATTCTCACTAATGATGCCCATGTCGGCTGCGGCCGATTCAGCTTGGGCTACGGCAGCTGACACTGTAGTGGGACCGGCATCGATGCAGGCGATCCTCTGGAATGATCCCGCTCCTTGCGGGGGCTTCTGCTGTGTGTAGACTCGGGCTTGGGCCATTACGGTAGAATTTTCTGCCATGCCCTCGTAAATGGCCCAGACGTCGTCTTCACCCTTGGAAAAATATGACCCACCGCAAGAGGCGTTGACAAGACCCTGCAGCTCCGGTGTCAGCCCACAGAAGAAACTTTGCACCAAGTTGGGCTCGGAGATATCGTGATGTGGACACTGGTCGATGAGCTCTCGAAAGCGATCCCAAGCTTCATGAAATTGCTCATTTAGGATCATGACGAAGTTACTGATCATTGCTCTAGCTGCATTGGTCCGACCGAGAGGATAGTATTTCTTCAGGTATGCGGTCCGGAGATCTGCCCATGTATCGATGAATCACCCAAGGTGTTTGAGCCAATATACGGCTCTATCAACCAATGAGAATGGGAAGGCGATCATCTTTATTGTGTCCTCGGTCATCAACCGATCATGGATGGTGCTGCATATCATCTCGAATTCCTGGAGGTGGATGTGCGGCTCTTCGGTCGGCAACCCATGGAACTTGGGTAGAAGCTGGATAGTGTGGGGCCGAAGTTCGAAATCTCCGTGGATGGGCGGGAGTCGGATCCAACGATGAGTGAGGGATGCCGCTGGGTTGTGCAATTCCCTCATGATGGTCTGTGGTGGTCTCTCAATGTCTGGATAGCCTCCTCCTGCACCAGGTCCTCCTTCTCCTCCACCTCCACCACCACGACCCCCAGGTCGGTTCTCTCTCATCTGAGCAATTTCTCTCATGAGATCACCCATGAAAGTTCCCTGGTCACGGATCTGTCTCTGCATAGTCTCCAAGGACGCTAACAAGGAATTGTTGATGGCCATCTGATCGAATATGAACGGAGGGTGATCATGGTCATCTGGGTGCTTGCCTCTGTCTGCCATCACTGGATTTTCTGAAAAAGCAAAAGAGGCCATCTCAGGTGCTGTCGAATGATCTGAACTCTGTGATGCACTGAATTCTGAAACTATTAGACTGAGAGAAGGAGAATGGGAAGGGTGGTCGAGGGGGAACAGGGTGGATGTAAACTCAGGCTCGGAGAGCGGACTCTCCGAGGTGGTCCTAGATGAATAAGGAGGAGTGCTGGATAGCGGTGCCGACAAGGTCGGCCTAAGAGATCTCCGTCCCATCATCTTGATTAGTGGGAAGAGCAGAGGGAATGAAGAAGAAGAAGAAAATGAGATGCAACAAAATTGCGCACAATTGTGCGGTGTTTTTGATCTTGACCTAAATAAATCTAACAATCAAACACAAAGCAGGGGTGAGTTCACCAACTCAACACATGAAGCTGTGAAGGTTCGACTTTTATCTTGTCAATTTTAGCTTGATTCAGGAATTAGTCTTTTCACGAGTCCTTAGAGCGCTACGCCTATAGGAGAGAGGGTACTGCCGGAAAAGTATTCCCGTACTTGTCCTCCTCCTGTGTAACATGTAACTTGCGCTTTTTAAGGTCCTTGTAACCCTTCCTGGATCCCTACTCAGCCAAAGAAATAGAGGGAGGAAGCCGATAGGAGAAACCGATACTTCAGACCTCGCTCGCAACGGAATCACCCGTGAGCGTGCAAGATCCTACTCGGACGCAGCCGGTGAGACAGACACACCCGTGAAGGCGTGGCCTAAGCTCGGTACTTCGGACAAGGTCGATGCTCACACAATAGTGAGTCACCAATGGCGACCAAGCCCTACTCGACTACGTACGATAGTAGCGCCAATACTTCGGAAATCCAGGCGATATACAAGGCAGCCACAAGTTGGGTTTTTGGCTCTAATCCTTACGAAGCGCTCACCTCACTTGGAAGGAGACCTTCCCATGCAACCTGAATACAAGTGAGGGTATTACTCTCCCCAAGCAATGAATCCAATTACAGATTTTATTTTTGGTCAAGTTTTCTTAGCAGTCCCTTTTTTAATTTTTTTGATGTTATCGCTTCTTTTGAGTGAATTCAAACAAGCGCCTAACGATTTTTGTATTTTCTTTGTCCTACTTTGTTCCAAAAACAGAGGGAGAAAAGAGTCGGAAAAGCCGTGCAAGTCGACACCAAGGTGGAAATCTCACCTTTGTGCCTAAATGATGCATGCAAAGTGAGAAGACTTACAACGAATCCCAGCTCTCTCCATTCGGGATGCAAAGCAGAATTTATAAACCTAGCTACATGGCGATATGCAAAACGGAAATCGTCCTAGAGTAGGCAACTGCTAACGTGAAGAACCACAAGCTAACCACTAACTCTCAATCCTAATGTCCGGTCTAGGCTCTCCCCTCCTCTGCTCAACACATTTGAGTTAGGAGAAAGCGCTTGTGTGGGGTGAGCTCGCGGCGCGCGGATCGAAAGCAAATGGTCAACTATTTAATTAGTCAAAGTCTAAATACGATCTATAGGAGCATGCAAAGGTGATTATTGTGTTTGGACCTATTCTAATCGAATCAAGCAAGCCTACAACTAAGGGCTCAATCCACAAAAGAAATGAAAAGGAAAACAAATCCGGAAAATGACAAGCGGGAAAACGCGATAAAAACCGCGGTGAGCCCTCGGGTGAACAAACACCCGGAAATTAGGCCCGGTAGTGTCTCAAGAGTCCAAGTGTCCAAGTACCTGTATTATTACAAATTATCAAGCACTCTCTCACAAAAATAAAATGCAAGCTAAACTAATCACTCTCTTACTCCTCCTGCTCTCTCCTGCCGGCTTGGCTAAAGAATAGCCGTCTCCGCTTCCCAAGGATGCTCCGGGTCACCTAAGCGATCCGCCTCGCTCCACGGTCCCTCGCAAGAAGACAAGAGAAAAGTGGTCAGAACAACTCAACAAGATATATCAAAAATGCAAGAGTTAGAAAATAAAGCAATAGTAGACAATCAACACAATCAAGCAAAAATGGAGAACTACTCGCTGTTGCTCCCCGGCAACGGCACCATTTGATTTAGCCGAAATTCGGTAGTCTTAAGTTCAACACAAAGCGTGAACTCAGTCGGTGTGTCGACCACACTAAATCTGGACTAAAGTCAACAATTAACCCACACTATAGATCAAGGAAATAGAAATAAATGTGGAGTTAAAATTTATTTTTAACTCTGCACAAATGATGTAAAGGGCAAGTATGTAGAGAGTTCGAACACAGGGAGCAAGCAGGGTAATTCAAATAAATGTGCGCAAGTGAATGTGTGTGAGGTCTACACTAAGCAAGCAATCAAAGAAATTTTTGTGGGTTTTTATTTTTTTAATTTTAATTTAATTTTGAATGTTGTATTTGGTTTTTAATTTTCTAATTTTTATAATTTTATATTATATATATTTTTTTCTTTTTTCAATATTGGAAAATATAAGCAAAGTAATAAAGACAAGATAAAGTATTTATAAAAATGTGCAAAAATAACCAAAAATTCAGAAATAAAATGTTTTTGATATTTTTAGGATTTTTTACAGTTTTTGTGATTTTTGGGTATTTTTCAAAGTGTTTTTGGTATTTTTAAATACTGAAATAAGGGAAAACAATGAAATATGTGCTGGCTGTGAGTAAAATAGGAATTAAAATTAGCAAACAAACACCAAAATTTTTCACACTATTTTTCAAATAAAGCTAATAAAATATAGAGTAAACATGAACTGAGTTTGTAATTTTTGGAGTTTTCTTTGATTTTATATATTTTTTTGAAGTTTTTGTGTATTTTTGAATTTTTAAGATTTTTCTTTTGAGATCTTTAGTGATTTTTGGATTGACACTAAAATAGGTTAAAATAGACACTAGGGATTTTTTTTGGAATTTTTAGAGGTCTTTTACTATTTTTTTGGTATTTTCTAAGCTAGACAGTGAATAAAAAGCATGTTTTTGATTTTTAATAAATATAAAAATAAAATAAAATCAAAAACTAAAATTATGGCGTGGAAGCACAAGAGCACATGAGCTTAAACCTAATTTTTGAAAATTTGTGGAGGCAAAATGATAATTTAAATAATTAGAACAAGCATCCAAACATTAAACAGGCCTGGCAGGGGTATATATGCAATTTCTCAAACATCCAGGGGCATACATGCAACTTTCCACAAAAACTTTGTACTGAATATTCATTTTTCAGGACCAAAAACAGATTACAAAAGCCGCAGGGGTGTCGGCGCAATTTACCCACCAGGGCGCGTCACTTGCACGCGCCTGGCGAGGGTACTAACGTAATTTCCTTAAGACTCGAGGGGTTGCATGCAATTTCCACAAAAACTGTCTTTAATAAAAATTTTACAGGGCTGAAGTTAAATAAGCAAAGGGCCCAGGGTTTGTCTGCAAAAATTCCAAGGTCACGCGCACTGTGCACGTGACCTGGGAGGGATTCAATCGCAAAAATAGGAAGTACGGGGGTTGCTTAGCAAATATTACAAAAAGTTAAAGCATCCAACGAAAGTTTAGAGAGTCTTTAATAAATACAAAAAGTCGACTGGGCATGAGGCAAAATTACCCAATCAAGGGGTGGATCGCACGACTGAGAAGGTGGCACTTAAGCCACGTGTCGACGCGAGAGGCCGCGATACCCCTTCAGATCCTACGCCTGGGATTAGATCTCCGCACGGAGATCTACGGTAGCTGGGGGCTTCTATCGGACGGTAGCTGGACGCCTGGAGGAGCGGGCGTCGATCGGACGGCGCAGAGGCACGTTGGAAGAACAAGGAAGAAGGACCGCCGTGGCGACCTTCCTCCGGCGAAGGATCCTCGCTCCGGCGGTCAACGAGCTTCAAAATGGGTCCAGGAGATCGCTGCAGGGCCCCCCTGATGTCTGGAGGCAGCGGAATGGCACGAAGAACGGTGGAGCACTTCCACGGCGAGGAGGAAGCTGCGAAGCTCCAGGTGCTCCGGCGACGTTCCAAGAACGCTCCAGATGCGTTGGAATGTCTAGGTTCCTGCACAGAAGATGTGTGATATGATCGGGGGCAAAATGCCCCGATCACGTGGCGCAAAGGGATGGAGATGTGCGGCGGCGTAAGGCGCGGAGAATGGCGGTGGCCGGAGTTGCTCCGGCCAACTATCGATTGGGCGATTCGATAGGCGAGAGAGATTGATGAAGATGGCGGATTGAAGGTCTGACGATAAGGAATAGAGTGGAAACGAAAACTAATGGAATAAAACGCCCTCGAGCGCAGAAAGGGTGAGGGAAGGGTACCTCGACGGCTTGGACCACCGGAGGTTGGAGGAACACCCTAAGCCACTGATCGGCCGCCTGAAGTGGTCGATCCTGGAGCTGTCACCACCAGGAGACGATGGAGGTACCTAGGGGCGCGAGAGGGCCGATGTTGGGGTTCAAAGTTCGAATCTAAGTCAAGGGGTCCCTTTTGAATGGTTGACGCGGGTGTCCAAAGAACGAGGCTGATCGGGCGAATCGATGGCTCATAGTCCAAAACAATCGATAGGCGTGTAAGACCATTCGACGATGAGCAAAAGTCGTGAAGACTCTAGCATGATTCGGTACACGATTGACCCGCGAAAAATCCAAGAAGTTGGAGGCTCAGACAAACCCAGCGGTAGCAGACCTGGGGTCAAGGAGTTGACCCCCGGTCAACGGATGGCGTGGCCTGATTGGGCCACGTCATCCGCAAAAAGACAAAAGTCGAATAAAATGTTTGTAAATTAAATTAAAAATATTAAATGATTTAATTAATTTTAGGATATTTAATAAAAAATGTTTATTATTTTATATAGTATTTTATTCCGATTTTTAATTATTTTTATAGGGTATATTTTATAAGTTCACTTTTTAGCCCTATATAGGTATATTACCTATGTATTTTAGCCTTTATTTTTATTCTGTGTATTTTAACGGTATTTTTTTATTTCTTATTTTATAAAATTATAAGATACTTTTATATTCACAAATATATTTTTATTTTATTTTTCTGATATGTTTTGTCTATTTAATAAAATATAAGAGGGTATTGTATAGGTATACACATAGGTCTAATACATGTATTGCTCTATATATATTTATTTTTATTTTGAGTTTTCTTTAGGTTTTTATTCCAATTTTAATGTACATAATTATTATTAGTAATTTTTACAAGATTATAAAAATATAAAAATATAAAAATAATGAATAAATAATAAATTGAATATTTTAATCTGTACAAGTATACAATGAGGGTCCAAAACTCAACTTTCAAACCGTAGCTCCGCCAAATGCGAAACCACTGCCATTAAATAGCTTATTTTATTCTATATACAATTAAAGATGAGTTTGATGCATTTGGAGTTGTCATTTGTGAGATACGGGTCTGGTAAGTTGGAATTCTGGATTTTTATTCAGACCATAACTTTTTATCTGTATATTATTTTTCAGTGAAATCAATTTTGTATTTTTCTTTATAAAATTATCTACAACTTTCATGTACAAAGTTTCTTTATTTGATGTACAAAAAGTGGAACCAAAAATAGGTCCCAAAATGAATAAAGAATGAATAAAAAGTATAGGTATTGTATCTGTATTTTGGCCCTTATCTCCCCCTACTTTATTCCTTATCGACCTAGTCATCAGGATGCCTAGGTCTCGGGGTTTCGGGTCATAAAATATTTACAATATTTTATTCTTTTTCTTTTCTTTTATTTATTCTATAATTTTGGCTTTAATTACAGTATTTTATACACTATTTAGATGCACATGCATGAATGCTAAGATGCTATATTTAGAACTATTTACAGGCATTTGCTAGGGTTTTTGGTGCCAAAATGATAGAATAAAGATGATGAAATGTGGATTCATCAGTAATCAATTCAAAACCCATCTAAAATTAAATGGGACAAATTTTGGGTCCTTAAATGGGGGGAGGGGGTCGGGTACCCATTGGATAGATCCAGATTGACGTCCCTAGGAAGGTGCCAATAATCAATGCAGATTTTTCACCTGTCACTATGAGATCTATAATTACAATTATATCCTTACCTTTTTTTTTACAATATCCTCTTACCATCCCGAGCCATTACGCTTGTGCGTAGGGACGAGCATCAGGCATGTCCTCTTTAGATCCAAGGAGACCTGACCCAAGTCTCAAAAATTTTCTTCCTCTAGCCCATAATTCGATCTGACTCGATTAAAATGGGCTAGGGTCGGGTCGCTCATTAAAAAATTGGGTGGGACATGAAGAAGGAAAATGCGTGATTCAAGATACATTGACTATTGATGAAGCAATGAGAATGAATTTGTATATGAGGATTATTTGTATGTATGCACTGATTCAAACTTCAAAACTAACATTTTACAAATAAAATAGAGCGGACAATGTGAGATACACTAGAGGAAAAATGAGAGGAGTGATACTCACTACTGAGAAAATTGATGTTACGATGAAGCTAATGAGAAAAGCTTAATCACGAGTTTGTTAAGAAAAGAGAGTGTGCAATTATGTGTATGTAAGCATTAAAAATTGATAACAATATTCATAACACTATGGCTTGTGGTTGAATTGATCCCTGATGAACTCTCTCTTAATTGTTTATTTTTGGCTTTTTAGTAGACAATGTGTTAACTTGGTAGTGGATACTGATGGACGTTGGGCCGATCATCGATCGACTTCACTCCAGCGTCATGTTATGATTCTCTAAGTCAATTCGGGGAACTACCTATTATTTATTGATTACGGACCTGCTTTTCCTTCTCGGCTTAGCTGCTCCCCTCTTTTAAGGCCGTGTCTCAGATTTTGACCTCCACTTGTCTAGTCGTTGTCACCTCATCTCAGTAGTTCGCAAATCGCCATTATTTTTTGGCTGCTCGATTTACGATCTCTGGTTTCTCAAAAGGCTATATGATATTCCATTCTCTCTTCACGGCTTTGTCTTTTCAGTCTCAATTGCCAATTACTATTTCCCTTTCTCTGGTTCCTAGCCCGATAACTTCCTTTTAGGGTTCTAGAGATCATTCATATTGATGGATTCACTTCCTAACTTTCGAGAAGACTGAGACTAGAAGACTCTTCCTTTCCATTTTAGGTATCTAATCATAATCTGGGATAATGGATTTTATATGGGATATCTTATTGGACCCTTACCAGGTTGGGCCGATGGGCTAGTTGGTTTGGGCCGAGGTCTGTTGAAGCCTGAACCATTTAATTAATGTACCAAATTCTCAGCCCAAGCCCGTCCTTATGTAAATCAGGTCGAGTTTCCAGTCGAGATCGTGAGTCAAGTTCGTGAGTTGGATCGAGCCAACCCAACCCAATGCTCATCCCTACTTGTGTGGGGTGAGGTACTGCAATGCATCTGGGGCTTTGTGTCGCTGAGATACACCTGTAGGAAGGTGTGGCGATGGAGGAGGTAAGAGCGGAGGTAGAGGAGCTCGGTGGAAGGAGGAGAAGAAGAATATAAAAATGCACCACCCCCTACAACGAGGCTCCAACTGGATCTGGATCACTCATGTTGCCAACAACCATGATCGCTCCAGCCACACACACACACACACACACACACACACACTCTCTCTCTCTCTCTCTCTCTATTCATTTCCCCCAATGCAACATGCATGCGACCCACTCCCAACATCGCCTTCATGGCTAACCTGGCTATGCCGCGACAACACTTCCCACTAACGATCCTGTTTTGTATTGAGCTAGAATCTTCTATTCTGTCATCAAGCCCAGTCTCATATAGGGACTCGCTTATCCTTTCATATAATTTTCTATTCTCTTTCTACGCTTTTTTTCTTCCATCATACATAAAATTCCATTGTAGATACAAAAATCACTATTACGTCATTTAATTTTAGGACAATTTGCAACCTTTTCCCTTTAAAAGTAGATGGAAAATAGCGCAAACGATATTTTTCTTATTTCTGTAAATTATATTTTTGCCTTCATTCTCCATAGATATCATTAATTGTGCTAAATCTTGATATGGAAGTTATGCGTGAACGTAACACTCATCTCTCAAGGCTTAACTAATGTTGAAGCATCTCAGGAACATTTTTATCCTCTCAAGTTACAATTGGTCGAGGGGTGCATGATTTTAACCAAGGGAAGGAGAGGTCAAGCTGACATTGCGCCATCACGATCACCATTGGCTCTCTCCACCACCATGCACTCCGCCACAAAGACTAATACAATCAAGTGTAGGGTGACAACCCCTTTCGTAGACGCCACCCACCACACCAAGAATAACTTGGCAAAACATCTCAACTCCCCTCCTATTTCTTCTTACAGTTTTGTCCATCTTTTTTTACCAATTACGCTTGGGTTCATAAGATAACATCTGTTTGGAGGAGGAATGGACAACTTAACCGAGGAGCATAACTGTTAATCGCCCAAAAATGTAGGGGCACAAGTGACATTGCAAAAAAAGATAAGGGGCATACATGCAATTGCCGAATCTCAGAGAGTCACGCATAAAAACCCTATCCATAAATCACACATTAATTGGCGGATGCATATGCTTATGAAGTGCACTATTAATGGCACATATACAGTATGATCATCTGCAGTATCATCTGCGTCTTCATCCTTCTCCATTCATAAATACTGATTAAACTCAGGATTATATGCAACAAAGCAAGCTTTGAGAGCGAAGAGATCTCACAACATTACGAGTACGACACCTTACAGAATAACATCGAAGACTGACCAAGTTCCAGACATTTTGAAAAGATCATGAAATTTCAAGGTCAGCGATTATACTCTTTCATTGTAATGGTCTTACATACACGGGAGAACTCTTCGCTACACCGGATAGAATACAAATTTACTCATGAAGTAGGAATACAACTTGAATCTCAGGATTCTTTTGACAGGAGGAAAGCTACAAGGGAGGCTCCTAATAACTGCCTCCATGTTAAAGAAATGTTCCTATAGGATGGGTAAAAGATTACATATTAGACAAACGAAACTAATTTACAAGATAAAGAATTGCATCATACCAACTTTAGAAAGGAAAATCACTATTCTACATTGTAACTACTTATCAGATTGAGTGATTCAAGATATACAGCGGGGTTGATGTCGAACTTGAAGGCTAAACTGGCTCATGAGGCTTTGTTCTCGATTATTTCTTGACCAGCTGGCTCCAGAAACTGCAAATAGTGCATCTGAACAACCCTCGTATCAAAGTGTATGTCGGTCGAGATCGAGCATAGCTTTTACTCGTTTCTCCACCTCAGAAGACTGCAGATGCATCTCTTCAAGTACCATAGACTCTGCTGACTTGCACGCTTGCTCATCTCGGAAAGCCAGTATCCATCGCCCATCGACTACAACTTTCGCCTTCCCTTTTGTGGAGGCATCCGACTTGGAGGGATCCATGCCTGGCAAAGTAGAAGGACGGATCCGGAGATGAAGCCACTTCTGGTGTTTATCATCAATATTTGGCTGCAAAGAAATTGCATGGTTGGGTTGGATAAGAATTCAAGGACAGTAAAACATTAATTTAACTAACTTTGAAGAGGTTCTGATGGTAGAAAGTTCATTCTAGAAAAATCTTGAAGAGATGCAGCATCTGGATTCACCAATGGTTAAGAATACAAAATGACTGACTCATATAGTCCCTCTTTGCATTTTGAAAAATCACCAAGGTCTGACTACCACCCAAAAGACCCACTTCAATGGTCTGGTGGTAGAGCAGTGTGCCTATCACCCAAAAGATAAGGATTCAAATCTCCCTTGAGGAAGGTTGTGTTAGGTAGCCGACAACCAACGTAAAAAATAATCGGATTTTTTAACATAGATTTGAAAAGAATCCATGTAGCCGACTCTACTTAAAGTGGGAGACATACCAAGGTCTGACTTTAGTTTCAATAAAAGAGAATGAGATGAATGGAATTTGCTTTGAGAGAAGTTTCTCTTCAACCAAATATATTAGAATCACAAAATATGATGTTTAAATGCAAAAGTATACGAACTAAAGATGACGAAAAATGGTCATTTACATTAGAGCCCGCCAAAGGAGCAGCAACGCGGACAACTCCATACTGTGGCTTCAGAGGCAACTCATCTACTAAGAGAACCCAGCCTGATGTTCCCCTAGAGACGGCCAAGAAAGAAAAATGGCGCTCCTTTCCTCTCTCGAATGCTATTCTACATGGTATTGCTTCAGCTGTGAAAACATAAAGATCACGGTTACAAGTAAAAAGAGAAACATAGCACCCACTATCTCATCCATAGTCTTCACAGTAGCAGAAGACACTGCATTCAAAATCTTACCAATAAATATCTCTGTGCCCGGCTTTGGTATTAATACCTCCATTCCGGCTACTTTCGCACGAGAATTTAGAGTTGAAACTGATGGAGAATTTACGAGGAGCAGATCAGATAAGATGCCCCCGGAATAAAGAATTAGAAGTTGATGGCGAAGTACAAATACCTGACAATTGACATCAGAAAAGTCACAAAATTGGTGAACTTTCAGCAGTAAACAAGGATGTTGCACCTAGACATCACACAAATCTTATTGGATATCATAACAAGTTCAACACTTCAACTAGCATATGTTAACAGTATGATGGTTGTTTAACTTCGATTCTTTAACATTTTTAACATTTCACTAATAGTATATGATTTACTAATATATTCAACTTCGACGGATTTACTAATATGTTCAACTTCGACTCTAACATTTTATATATTTTATTATATAATAGTAAATTATAAATTATAATTGATATGAAGATTGAGAGGATTGATTGATGTACAATGGTTGTTTAATCATATTATGATGGTTGTTTATTTTTTACTGGAAATTATCGAGATGCCAAAGTCAAGCAAAGGCCCAAAGAAATCCGAAGGAGGCCGGAATGATCCCGTATGGAAATATTGTGTTCTTAAGATAAACAATGTTCAAAAAACTAAAGAATATGTATACATCCAATGCAATTTTTGTGGTAAGAGGATTACAAGTGGAGTCGCTACACTAAAGCATCATCTCACGAAGATCAGAAAAAATGTTAAAGGTTGTGCACAAGTTCCTATTGAAGTGTTGAATGTAATGAAGGCCATATTGTCGTCCAACGAAGAGAAAAATAGAAGAGCATGATGGAGATGGAAGAACTTTGTAAAGCGGGTAGCTTTGAGATGCAAAGTCCATTTGGTGGTGAAAATCAAGCAGTCACTCCATCTGGATCTAGTAATATGAAAAGGGTAAGAGGTCCAATGGACTTCTTTGTTGCATGCACATCACCATTGGGAAGTCCTACGACTGGGATGAGTGGTCATCAAACTACATTGAATGAGACATGGAAGAAAGAGGAGAGAAATCGTATCTGTCGTACCATACTACCATTAGCAGATACTTCTTTGAGAATGGGTTGGCATTCAACTGTGCAAGTAGCCATTCCTTTCCGGTCATGCTTCATGCTGTCGGCTCCTTTGGGAGGGGATTGAAGCCTTCATTGGCTTACGAGCTAAGAAGCTGGATTTTGAAGGAAGAAATGAAGAGCATTGAGGACATTATGAGTGAGGGCAAGGGCTTCTTGAGCAGAAACTGGCTGCAGCATGATGTCAGATGGTTGGACAGACGTAAAGGGTTGTTCTTTAATCAACTTCTTAGAGAGCAATCCAAAAGGCACTTGGTTCTTGAAGTTTGTGGATGCATCCGATAAAGTGAAGAATGCAATCTTGCTTTCTAACCCGTTGGATGAGATTGTGGAGGAGGTCGACGAAGACAATGTTATTCAGGTTATCACAAACAATGCCTCGAACTACAAGGTGTCTGGACAAATGTTGATGAAGAAAACGACGCACGTTTATTGGACCCCATGTGCAGCTCATTGCATAGACTTGATATTGGAGGATATCTTGAAATTGCTTCTACCTGACTCAGTCATGGAAGGCCATGTCGGCGATATATCGGTGATATATCGCCGATATATCGATATCGACATGGGACCGATATCGAAATCGATATATCGATATATCCGATTTTCAGGCATTTTCTTCAGAAAGATTCCTAGATATAGCGACATATCGGCGATATATCGATATCGACACGATATCGAAATGATATTGATATCGATATTTCCTTCCATGGACTCAGTGTTCAAGAAAGCTAAAAGGATTATTAATTACATCTATGCACATGGATGAGTTTTGGCCATGGTAAGGAAGCAAATTGGAGGAGATTTGGTATGACCAACAGTCACACATTTTGCTACAGCTTTTCTCACGTTACAGAAGTTGATGAGTATGAAGGATCCTCTAGAGTCCTTTTTTACTTCGGCAAATGGAAGAAGTCCCTATACTTCTAAGCCTCAGGATGCAAGTCAAACAATTTTAAGAAGCAAAACTTTTTGGCATGGTGTTGCTTACGTGATACGAACGACAAACCCGTTTGTAATGGTTTTATGCGGATGGTGGATTTCGAAAAATATCCACCAATGGGTTTCATCTATGAGACCATGGATAAAGCAAAGGAAGAAATAGAGAAAGCATTAGGCAATGATGAAACAAAATACCAAACATTGTGGGATATTGTGGATGACAGATGGGATCGCTAACTCCATACCAATTTGCATGCGACATTATTCATCTCGTGGCATTATTCATCAAACAATATGTCCTTATACTTCTCAGCAAAATGGTATTGCAGAGCGGAAGCATCACCATTTACTTGAGATCACTCGGACACTTCTTATTCAGAGTCGTGCCCCACATTCGTTTTGGGGTGATGCTGTTCTTACAACGTATTACCTGGTGAATCGCATGCCCTCGTCTGTCTTGGGTGAGAAAACTTCTTTCTCCATTGTTTTTCCTGATAAGGAATTCTTCTCACTTACTCCTCGTGTCTTTGGATATGTTGCATTCGTACATCAGTTGGCTTCAGGTCTTGACAAGCACTCTACCAAGGCTGAAAATGTATGTTTGTTGGGTACTCCAGGACCCAGAAGGGGTATCGATGTTATGATCCTTTGCGGAAAAAATACTATATCAGTGCGGATGTCACATTTTTCGAGTCTGTGATGTTTTTCTCCCCTACAGGAGACAGCTTGGCTTCGTCAGATTCTAGTGATGAGGTCTACGTGCCACCACCTCCTACATCTCCGTCCTCTTCTCTACCTCAGCCACCGCCACCCCCACCACCACCTCCTCCACCATTACGGTGTTCTACCCAATCACGCATTGCTCCCTCATTGCCAAAATTCTATACCCATAGACCTCTCTCTACTTATGGTAATCGCTCGTCATCCAACACGCCTCATGTTTGTTATGATAACATGCTTTCTAATGATGGGTTTGGAGATATATATGTGCAGGGATCTTTACCCAGTCACGCATTGCTCCCTCATTGTCAACAATGACCTGGATGTACCAATTGCATTAAGGAAACAAAAGCGTACATGTGCCTCTTATCTCCTTGCGTCCCATGTGTCCTTTCATTGTCTGACAGGGGACTTTCAGAGATTTGCAGTTGCTTTATCTACTGTAGATATCCCTCAGAATTATCAGGAGGCTATGAAGGATAGTCGTTGGAGACTAGCTATGGAAGGGGAGATGCCAGCCCTACAATCACGTGATACTATCTGCTCCTCCAAGAGCATCCATCGTCAGTTGCAAATGGGTGTTTACTGTTAAACACCACGCGGAATATGGGCCTTGATCGTTGCAAATGGGTGTTTACTATTGTGGCTAGATCAAGTACGAATCTGAGTACAGGGCTATGACACAAGCAAGTACAGAAATGATGTGGGTTCGAGCAGTGTTAGCAAATTTGCATGTAGATGTACCTCTACCCATGTAGTTACAATGTGATAATCAAGCTACCTTTTTCATTGCAAACAACCCTGCATTCCATGAGAGAATGGAACACATTGAGGTGCACTGCCACTATACGAGAGATATGATCCAGAAGGGCTTGGTTTCTACTTGTCATGTTAGTTCGGGAGAACAGACGACAACCATATTCCCAAGGCATTACTAAGAGGGCCATTTCAGAAGTGCTCGTCCAAGCTGAGTACGATTGATATCTATGCTCTATCTTGAGAGGGAGTGTAGAGATATTTCTATGTATTGTTTATGTTATTTTATTTCTTCATGTCTATCTTATGTAATTTACCCATAGCTCTCTCCTCTATATAAGAGAGTCTAGGGTTAATGGAATAAACAACCCTTTCTATTTTCCCAACACGAATGTCCCAAGCTACAAAAATTTGCCATCTGAGTTTTGACTTTGACTTATAGTGCATCGAGTTGCGAGCACAACTGGAGTTCTTTTAATCAGGTAATATTTTGATCGTGTCGACTACTATATTATATTAAGATTTATGATTGACATATTTAGTGTTATAGGAAATCCTGCACTAGGTCCACACAAAGAGAAGGAATCGACTCACACAAGCTATATCGAATGATTTGATCTACGTGATGTTTAACCTAAAGTTGATGCATAGAGAGATAAGGAGAAAGATTACGGAGGATCCTCTATACTTGGATGATGTTGATTCTAGCGATGAATGAGTGTCGGAGCTACAAAGTTATGACTTTGAAGCATACCATGAACTTGATGTAAACACTCCCATTGAAGATGAGGTTGTAGAAGTCGAGGATGATGTCGATGAACAAGACAATTCACGTCTGAAGAGGAAGAATGACAAGGTAACGGCTTCTTATTATTTTGATTCTTGAACAAATTTAGTAACATTATATCTAATTTAGGTAAAGCAATGGTGAATGCTTATGAGGAGTTTCATGACGGCGATGACAAAGTTAGCGATGAAGGGGAAGATGAAGCAAATTTGAACTATATGGATGACTCATTGGATGATTCAATAAGCAGTAGTTCTTCTGATGCCGATCTTTATGTAGATGTTGCAGTTGGATTTGAAGGCAATACAAATGAGTAGCCAGGAAGCCCAGATCCTTGAGTAGGATATTGTGAAGCTACCTCTTTTAGTATTTATTTGAGTTTTTTGAACTATTGGACATGAACTAGAAGTAGAATTTTTGAACTTATATTATGTTTTGTAACCATTGAATCTTTTGCGTTGAGCTATGACTTAAAATTAACACAAGCAGTCTAGCAACAATGTTTTTATATTATTAATTACAATATTCTTTATTACATTACATATTTTAGATGGAAATACTGAGGCTTACGCCACGACCGTCTCGGGCTATGACCTGCCAAAGGTAACCGCCTCGTTTCACTTTTCATTTTTTCAAACCTTGGACACAATACAACTAATTGTTGATGTTTCATCCAAACTAAATAGGTGTTCTTTTAAACATTCTCGCATATGGCTTTGCTTTCATCTCTTTTAATCCCTTTTAATCGATGCGCACATCCATCGGTCTTTGCATCAGTTGGAGACAATGTTATTAAAACCTAACCACTGACTAAATCAAAAACCTTATAGAGAAAGGTTAGATTGGATAGGACCATGGAGTAAAATCAGTTTAACCGGGTGAGAATGTCATCATTCTTTTAAACAAAATAAAATCGACCCGTCAGGAAAAAGTAACTGGATGACTGAGCAACCCGATTGAATCATAAAATGTAATATACACGCTAGAAAATAACTGAGATAGAGTCAACAGAGGGGAACCACGCTAAAGTGATTACCCAATTATTAAAAAATATGAAGCGGAAGAGAAAACATGGATAAAAGATAAAGAAAATAAGAACGCGGGATTTTACGTGGAACCCTACTCCGTGAGGAGCGGGATGAAACCACGGGAGAAGCCCTCAAAGGGGCATATGCTTCATTTCTTTTTCTCAATGGATACAGGAGCTCTGGGGCTCCTTATATAGCCTCCATAGAGCCTCCAAGTCCCACCACTGGTAGATGTGGAACTAAACTCTTGGATGGGGTAAATGGATCCTGGAGAGATCCATTTACCCATCTCTCTCATAAGTGACGTATACAATGAATACTCCAACACTCCCCCTCAAGCTGGAGCATGCAATGCTCAGCTTGGACAAACAGAAAGAAACTTAACCCACGCTATAGGACACTACGGAAAATATCAACCCAATGCACACAACTGCTACTGTCGAGGACGTTGCTTCTCATGCCGTGCAGGTGAGGAGGACAAACGGGCTGGAGTGTGAGTCTTGCTGAATCTCCTCGTTGGAGAGCATGTGCTTTGAACTGCGCATGTCAGAGTCACTGCAACTGGAATGAGTCTCCTCGTCGGATTACTCTGGCCCGACACAACATGTGGACAACCGCTCCATCTCTGAAAAGGGCCGAACTGAAAAGGGCCGTGGCTGTGCAATCCTCGTCGGAGTCCACGGTCGCTGGAGAATGGAGTCTGAAAAGTCTCCTTGTCGGAGAACTGGACCTCTCCCATCTGGCTCAGAGAATGATACTCTACTCTGGAGTACCTATGATACCGCATGAAAACCCTTGCCCACATGGAATAGGGAATGGTCCTCTACTCTGGAGTCCCTATGGCTCACATGAAAACTCTGGCCGACAAAACAAGAAGAAAGATGGGGACCACTACAAAAGATGGCATACATGTGCTCATCTGAAAATGACCGCAAACATATGCGTGTCTGAAAATGAGTCTCTCTGGAGAACTCGAAAAATGGGCCTCTCAACATGGAGTGCCACGAACTTGGACTCTGACCAATCTGAATGTCGAGTCTGAACAACTGTGCATCACACCTGTGGACTCGGAATCTGAACGTCGAGTCTGAATCTTGCGCATGGAGAATCTTCATCAGAAAAACTGTAGAGTCTGAACAACTGGCTGGTCTGGAGAATATCTGATGTCTGGATATGGAGAATCTGAATAGACCTGTGACTCTATATATACTCCCCCTTTCTCACATACTTGTCGGAAAACAGAGACAAAGTTGGGAGAAGACAATAAAATGGGGAAAATAACATGAACATTCAAAAAAATTTCTTGAGGCTTTTCATTTTTTATAAGCCGCCATTTTTTTTAACAATTTTTTTATTTAAGCCGTTTCAACCATATTTTTACAGCTCTCTTCTTTCTTTTTTTTATGCGTACGACTTTTCAAATGTACGCGCCTTTTTTTAAACAAAAACCTTGGTCCATTTAGGCTTACAAAAACAACTTCATTCATCATTTTTTTCACCGCAGGCCCCTCTCTGCATATTTTTTTTTCAAACTACTTGGCCCCACTTGGCCCAACTCACTTTTCTCCCCCTCTTTTCTTTCTTCTTCTAATTTTTTTGTTTGGCTGTAGCCTTCTTGGACCCCTCATTTGCTCTCTCTTTTTTTCAAATCAACCCCCCCCCCCTGATTTTTTTTAAAAATAACATCACGCCTCCTTGGGCCCGCTGGGCGAAACCCTATTTAGGGTTTCCCCTTTCTTCAACGAGGCACGAAGCCATCCGTCCCCCTCATGGAGTTCTTTCGATTGCCGCCAAGATTTGGAGGGCGCCGTCACAGCGCGGCAGGAGGTTGCTCACCTCACGTATGGGCTGGAAGGGGGGGCTATCCGCGCTAGAATTTCCTCGTCGCCGAGCCCCAGGGTTGCGCCGCCAAGCCATGGAGGAGTAGCTCGAGGACGTGTATCGGGGGGTGCGGAGAGGTACTCGCCTCCCCTCTAACGGGGGGGGGATTAAAGAAGCTCGATCGGCGCCGCCTTACGCGCGAGATAAGATCTGGAGGGCCTGCGCGCGATGAAGGGGAGCCTGGAAATCAGATCTGAAGGGGGCCTCATGCTCAGGGCGCGATGAGTTGTCGCCCACAAGGGGCGATGGTGCGGCTGGAGCGCCGCCAGCAAGGAGGAGACACCGCATCGCTGGGACTGTCTGGAACCGAAGAGATGGCTGACACCTGGAGGTGTGCGATGAAGATCATTGCTGGAGGGCATGGCTGTGCAACGTAGGAGCGCATGGCGATCCCTGGAGAGAAGATCAATGCACGGAGCCTGGTTTTGTGAGCCCCCCCATGTCTAGGGTTTCTGGAACTTGACACATAGGGCTTTGCCTGGGCCTGCGATGGATGCCGCCTTATGATGCTTGCCATAATCGACAGAGATGGATCGAGAACAAGCACGCTAAGGTTCTAGAAAACCCAAACACAAATCTCTTGAACTTCAAACTAATCTCCAAGAACAGAATTAAGGTTTTAATATAAACCTAAAATCACATCTCGAATCTCGAATGCAAAAATAAAAAAATCCTCGAGAATCGACCCGCTCTGATACCATGTTAAAAATAGGAAGCGGAAGAGAAAACATGGATAAAAGATAAAGAAAATAAGAACGCAGGATTTTACGTGAAACCCTACTCCGTGAGGAGCGGGATGAAACCACGGGAGAAGCCCCCAAAGGGGCATATGCTTCATTTCTTTTTCTCAATGGATACAGGAGGTCTGGGGCTCCTTATATAGCCTCCACAGAGCCTCCAAGTCCCACCACTGGTAGATGTGGGACTAAACTCTTGGATAGGGTAAATGGATCCTGGAGAGATCCATTTACCCATCTCTCTCATAAGTGATGCATACAATGAATACTCAAACACCAATAATTATAAAGAGAAGGAAAAACTTACAAAAGCCATGACTCGAGAAGAATTTAACAAGATAAATAATATTTTCTACATAAAAATGCTCCACATGAAAAATGACCGCATTATGAGAAAGCCAAAATATAAAACTACCACAATCGACAAGAAAATAATAACATTGGGATGAACAGAACACCAATGATTGATTCCAAGAAATTGGTATGGTTCAAAAGGTCAAGACAACCAATTCCCAGCCACAACCAAATCTCTTTCGCCTTGTCACATGAGAAAACAAGATGCTCCATTGCTTCCACTCCACCAAAAAGGTCGGAATTCTGCCATGCCGAAGCAACCAAAGGCAGAGGAATACCTTGATATGTAAAGGGAAGTGTAACTCCCATAAGATTCTACAATCATGGGTTAGCTCCTCTAAACTGAGATCCGAATACTAGTCAACACCACATATGCTCATTTCACAAAGAATGCGTCATCACTCCATATCCATGATCGCCTCCTCCAGACAACCCCTTAACTAAGCCAATGATGATGATGAATCCCAACCGACAACAACCTCGATGACATGGAGAACACCGAGATGGCTACTATAACTGCTTTCACTAACACTAAACACTCATCCCACGACAGAACAAAAACCTCTACCAAAAGTACTTCCATTCCAACTTCTCAACTAACCCATATCCATACCACGAGACATATACGACCGCAACTGAGAGGTAATTCCAAGTAACGAATCGAAAGTGAGCCATGATCATTATTATACATATATCATTGTTTAAAAAATGCGCCTCAAGGTAGTTTTCAGAAAGAAAACATATCATGGCCATGGCCTCAACCAACACACCTGAGCCCTGCACCTCACAACCTGAGTCATTGTTGAAGCATTCTAGTTGGTGAGGTACGCACTAGGCGCCAGAGTTCTGTTGTGTATTTTTAGGACAAATAATAAATAAAAGATAGAAAGGTAAACTTTATAGTAATATAAAAGTTATAAAGTGACCTTCACATCTGGAATAATTAATATGGCTTAAGTAATCTCGATTAATAACTTTAAGAAACATTCCATTCTCAATCACTATCTCCGATTAGCTGTCATTTTAGGGCCAATAACATTCATATCTAAAATGCCCTCGGTCCTATGCATTCTTTTAAGGAAAATATTTTCCTGCTCATATAGTATTCATCTCCTCAAATCCCACACCAAAAAATAAATCAACAATGGATAAAAACTATATGTTAGTCATAGTTATTCACATGTCAAATAACAAACCTTATAACATTAAACTTTCATATTATATTGAGATAAATCTATATTTCCAGTAATAATTATATGTGTTAGTCATACTTATATATGTATGTATGTTAGCCACAACAAATATTACGGTGTCATATTATAAGTTATTCATGTAAAAAAATATTTCAAGGTATATTGTAAATATATGTTACAACCATCACTGCATCAAATAAATTATGTGCGTACGCGTAATAGTGATTGTTTTTAAATGGTACACTATTTCTTGTACCATTACAGTCTACATGATTTGTGTTCAAGAGACTGCATTTTGTATAAATATAGCATATTCACAAGTTCACAACACGAATATTACATGACCTCAAATTCAAATATTCCAATTTTGGATTTTATGATAAGGTATTTCCTTTATAAAAAGGCCTACTCCTCTAGGCTTACACCTACTCTGGGACTTTATAATGGATAATTACTCAGTATCCATTCTTTAGAAGAAATTGTGATGGATAAGTTGGTAAGTAGTTTGAGTTGGATAACCAAAGGTCATGGCCTCAACCCCACGAAACATCATTTTTTGAACAAATTCAAACTTGAATTATGGTTAGATTAGCTTGAAGTGGTTGAATCGGGTTTCAAAATTCAACTGAACATGTGGTTCAACCAAAAAGTATTCTACTAGAACCAAACAGTGAAAACTGATTTACTAGACTGGTCCATGATCGTTTCACTGGTCGATCGATCTGTCCAATCCGATTCAACAACATTAGTTAGATGTGAAGAATGCATTCCTTCATGAAGATCTTGAGGAGGTTATCGATAGTCAACATCTGATAGTTTTGAGCTTCAACATGAATGCCGTAAATTTTGCTTATTAAAGAAGGCCATATATGTCCGCAAGCAGACTCCCAGGATACGGTTCCATGAACTCTGAAAGGTCTCAGAACACTCACTATTAACCATGTTGACAAGTAGAGGTATTATGTCAATGTCGGGCTGTATTCCTGACTAGTGACAACTAGCAAGGGATCAAAAAAGTGAAATAGATGCTTATGTATCACTTAATGATCAAATATATGGGCATATTGAAATTTCCATGGCTAGAGGTAGCCTGTATTTGCAGAGGACTGCTTCTGTTACAGAGGAAATGTATTTTGAATATTGCAAAAGACTGGCATGTTAAGTTCGCCCAGAATTTCATGGATCCTAAGACTCATTAATATGAGGGCAAGTACATAAATGAGGGGTAATATTGTTGGTTGGTGACAAAGATCCTTTATCTCACTATCACTAGGTCAACCAACTCTCTTGTAGTAGGTGTAGAGATATAATTTATGTTATTTGTACTGTTTCATATTTTCTATATTCTTATGGACTCTTGATGTAATTTACCCATAGGCTACTCCCCTATATACGAGAGCCTAGGGTGTATGGAATAAACATCTCTCTTATTTTTCCCAACATGGTATCAGAGCGACGGTCCTAGACCGGAGTTCTCAAACCAAACCCTAACCCTAGCCACCACCTCCAAGCCCCCCTGTGCGCCGCCCTCGTGCGCCGGCCCGTGCGCCTCACGTGCTGTGCACGCCGCCTACGCCCAAGTGCACCGCCTCTCTCTCCCTTCGGCCTTCTTAGGTCTCGCGCGCACCTCCACGCCCTAGGGCCCGGCCAACCCTAGGGCATCTTCATCATCTAGGAGACTTTCGCCCGCGTCTCCACGTTAATGGGTTTGGTTGCTTGAGTCTACACATGCAATCGAACCCGTGAAGGTCAGTGTAGACAACCATATCTTCAGTCTATAAACCTAGTCTTCTATTATCATCATGTAAGAAAGCAAGACAGATATTCCATCTACAGGCGCCTTCAGAGGTCCTGCGTCTATTGTGAAGATGGACGGGTCAAATTATGAACTGTGGGCAATGCAGTTCATGAGTATGATGAAGTCAACCGGTAAGAAGCACATTCTTTTTTTTAGGCCCAAAAGAGGGGGAGACACTCAACAATGTTCGCCCCAATTTATTAACAAAACAAGATAAATAGCTAGTTTACAAAGCATAAGCACATTCTTACTGAGGAAGAGCCTGCGGAGAAAACTGGGGTCAATGCCTCATGGGAGGCGGATGATGCATACGCCAAGGTTTGGCTATCGGGAACGTTAGCAATTGAGATTGCAAATGATATTCTCCATCAGCCTACTGCAAAAGCAATGTGGGATATTCTGGCTGCTACCTATTCACAGGCAAAGAATGAGACGAAGATTCTGCAACTCCAGCATGACATCTTTACAATCAAGCAGAACGGACGACCTCTACACTCATTATACACGTCTTTACGTAGAATGTGTGAGAAGCTCTACAGCTTCATACCTCTCACAGCCACTCCTGAGCAACAAAAGACCTACAGGAATGCCACTATAGTTGGTGTATTCATGGCAGCCCTTGATCCAGAGTACGAGGCAGCACGTTCCCAGATCTTGGCAGATTCCACTATTCCTCCGATGGAGGAAGCCTTTCACAGACTGAGTCGTATTACTGTTCCTTCATCTACTGCCAATCATACCACATCAGCTATGGCAACATCTCGAGGTCGTAGGGGTCATCATCAGTTTCGTGGTCGTGGACCTCGAGGCAGAGGGAGTCGTGTTCAACAACCATGCACTTTCTTCCATCGTTCTGGACATACCGAGGACACATGCTATTCCAAACATTGATTCCCTGCTTCTGCACGAATAACTGAACAGATTGAACCTCCATCTGCTTCCTCTTTGGATCAACGATTTGATGATCTTGTAGCTCGTCTGAGGGGTATTATTCCTCCAGCCGGTCCTGTTACATCAACGCCTGCCTCTGAGAGTCATTCTGATGTTGCTGCTTCTACATCCACCAGTACCTCAGGTAGTACTTATGCATTCACTATCAGTAGTGGATCTGATACTTTACGTGGAAAAAAGAAGAAGAAAATAAGAACACGGGATTTTATGTGGAACCCTACTCCGCGAGGAGCGGGATGAAACCATGGGAGAAGGCCTCAAAGGGCCGTGTTTGTCTATTGACTTTCTCAATGGTTACAAGAGGTCTAGGGCTCCTTATATAGCCTCCATGGAATCTCCAAGTCCCACCACTGGACAATGTGAGACTAAACAACTGGATGGGGTGAATGGATCCTGGAGGGATCAATTTACCCTCCTACAACCCAATAGCCGCACATAACAAATACTCCAACACTCCCCCTCAAGCTGGAGCATGCAATACTCGGCTTGGACAAACACAAAGAGACTTAACTCAACGCTACAGGACACTACGGACAATATCAACCCAACGCGCACATTGCTGCAGTCGAGGACGTTGCTTCTCATGCCGTGTATGTGAGGAGGACGAACGAGCTGGAGTGTGAGTCAACTGAAGACTCAGAATCTGACCATCGAGTCTGAAACTGCGCCTGAAGTCTCCTCGTCGGAGAACTGAGTCTCTCCCATCTGGCTCAGAGAATGGTACTCTACTCTGGAGTACCTATGATACCACATGAAAACCCTTGCCCTCAATGGCATAGGGAATGGTCCTCTGCTCTGGAGTCCCTATGGCTCACATGAAAACTCTGGCCGAACAAAACTGAGGACCGCATATTCGTGAGTGTCTGAATCACGAGACTCAGAAATATCTGTCATCGAGTTTGAAACTGAACTGTAGAGTCTGATCAACTGGCTGGTCTGGAGACTGGCATCTGAATCTGGAATCTGGAACAATGTAACAGACCTGTGACTCTACACCATACTCCCCCTTTCTCCCATACTAGTCGGGACGCCGACCAAGTTGGGAGAAGACAACAATATGTGGAGAAAACAAGAACTTATGGCTTTGCGTCAATTTTTTTAATAGCCGTCTTTTTTTTGTTTAAGCCGTTTCATTTTTTATGGCTTTTCTTTCTTTTCTTTTTATTTTTCAATTTGCGTACGGCCTTTTCTTGTATGCGTATCTTTTCATTTTTTTAATGCAACCTTCGACCTTTTTTTTTAAAATCTCTCAGCCTCCACTTTTTCTAATCACGGCCCAAAGGGCCCTTAACAGTAGCAGTAAATTTTTTTTATAAGGGCCATCGAGCCCCCTTAGGGTTTCCCAACGTGGAAACCTTGGAATGTCGCCGCCCCCGATGTTTTTTTTCCTGTGCAGCGCTGTCACCCCCCTTGGGGGTTTTCTGCTCCTCACGTGAGGCCCCGCCGAGGGACTGGATCTTGCGTCGCCCCGGAAGGGGCCTGTGCTCTTGGGAGGGCTAGCTGCAGCGGCTTTGGGTTGGAGATGCGGCAGAGTTGCGCCGCCAGCGATAAGGGCATGCACGCGGGGAGATGGGGCGCGCTGCCTGTGCTTCTACATCGCCTGGAGTCACCGACCTGGGACTGATGCGGCTAGGGAAGGGCGCCATTTTCTGGGCTGCGAGACGAAGGCAGGTGCGCCGCGCGCCTGGGCTGGAGGCTGTCATCGCCGGGGGAGGGGGTGTGGGTGCTCTCGTAGAAGGACCTCTCCAGCGCGGTGGGAGCCTGGGCTTGTGAGAGCATGGATCGCCTCATGCTGCCTGAGTATCGCATGAGGAAGGAGGTCCCCTCGCGCCGCCTGTGCGAGGGCTTGAGGATTTGTGCCTGCGAGATCGCGGGCTGCTCTTCGCCGCCTGAGAAGATGGGTCTCCGTCATCATTGATGAAGCCCGAAGTTTCGATCGGCGCTACCGTGAATTTTTTTTGTGACGCCTTGTTTTGAACAGATATGCGACAATCTTGTGGGATCAGATGCTGCTGCCAGAATTCCAAAGACGAACTCATATGGAACGAAAACTCCATAATGACATGATCTTCAAAAAGTATAGATTTAGGGTTTTAAGTAACCCAAAAAACTGACTCGATCACAAACTTGATGACGAATCTTGAACGAGCATCATAATAAACAGAACTCCAGAAATGAGGGTTTCAATAGAAACTCTAAAACTTACAAAACATAATAAATAACAACAAATGAATCTCAAATACAAAAAATAAAGAATATAAAACTCCTCGAGAATCGAACCCGCTCTGATACCATGTTAGAAAATAAGAAGCAGAAGAGAAACATGGAAAAAAGATAAAGAAAATAAGAACGTCGGATTTTACGTGGAACCCTACTCCGTGAGGAGTGGGATGAAACCACGGGAGAAGGCCTCAAAGGGCCGTGTTTGTCTATTGACTTTCTCAATGGTTACAGGATGTCTGGGGCTCCTTATATAGCCTCCACAGAGTCTCCAAGTCCCACCACTGGACAATGTGGGACGAAACAACTGGATGGGGTAAATGGATCCTGGAGGGATCCATTTACCCTCCTACAACCCAATAGGCGTACATAACAAATACTCCAACACTTATGCATTCACTAGCAGTAGTGGATCTGATACTTTAGAGTGGATTATGGACTCTGCTGCGACACATCATCTGTGTGATGACCGAGATCTACTTACAGCCTACCGACAGGTTCCTCCAAGACGCACTGTGGTTATTGCTAATGGGACACACTCCCTGATTATTGGTCAGGGGGTGATTAGCCTGACACCATCTATGCACCTCAAGAATGTGCTGCACGCACCGGATTTTTCTATGAATTTGTTATCCATTAGCCAACTTACAAAGGATTTACATTGTCAAGCTATTTTTGATCCATCTTCTCTCATTTTTCAGGACATCCTTACGGGCAATGTGATTGGGCGTGGCTATGAGCAGGGTGGACTATATCGCCTCAGTCGGACTCCATATGCCGGAATCTCCTCTCTTCCTGCTGGACCTGTCTCTCCATTCATGTGGCACTTGCGCTTTGGCCATTTACCGCTTCAGAAATTGTGTCATGTTTTACCTCAGGTTTTGCCTCACACGTCCATCCAATGTGAGGCTTGTCAGTTGGGAAAGCATCATCGGTCTACCTTTCCCAGTCGTCAGAGTCGGAGCAATAGCTCCAAGTTTGAGTTGTTTCACGTCGATATCTGGGGTCCAAGTCGTGTTCCTGATCATCAGGAACACAGGTTTTATATTGTCATTGTAGATGATTTTTCTCGTGTATCTTGGGTCTTTTTATTAAAGAATAAATCTGAAGCTGGGAATATTATCATAAATTTCATAAATGAAGTTCATAATGTCTTTTCTGCGTCTGTAAAAATTGTGAGAAGTGATAATGCCTTAGAATTTTGCATTCATACTCTCTCAAATTATTTTTCAACACAAGGGATTATCCACCAAACATCCTGTGCCTCTACTTCCCAACAAAATGGAGTTGCAGAAAGGAAACATCGTCATTTGCTTGATGTCACCAGGACGCTTCTCATACAGAGTTGCTTGATGTCACCAGGACGCTTCTCATACAGAGTCATGCTGCTCATTCTTTCTAGGGCGATGTTATCCTAACGCATGTTATCTCATTAGTCACATGCCATCGTCTGTCTTAGGTGAGAAGATTCCTTTCTCCTTGATTTTTCCTGAAAAAGAATTGTTCTCACTTACCCCACGTGTGTTTGGCTCGGTTGCCTTTGTCCACCAGTTGTCTCCAGGTATTGACAAGCTCTCTCCTAAGGTTGTCAAGTGTGTTTTCGTTGGGTACTCCAGGACACAAAAAGGGTACAGGTGTTATGATCCGTTGCGTAGGAAATCCCTTGTTAGTATTGATGTCATCTTTTTTGAGTCTGTTATATACTTCTCTCCTACAGGTGATCGGTTGGTATCCTCAGACATTGATGAAGCCATATACATGCCACCACCACCACCACCTCTACCAATACCTACATCAGTTGCACCTCCTGTTACAGTTCCTGTTCCCCCATTGCCACTCCACTATACCTGTCGGCCTGCTTCTGCTCATGGTCACCGCTCATCATCTAGCTCGCCTGAGGTATGTTCTGAGAATATAATTTCTAATGATGGATCTAATGATTTACTTGAGCAGGTTGTGTTACAAAGGACAAATGAGGATGCAAGTGATTTGGATCTACCTATTGCGCTTCGGAAACAGAAGCGTAGCTGCATGTCATATCCTATAGCATCCACAGTTTCTTTTGATCGTCTATCTGGTGAATTCAGGAGCTTAGCTATTGCACTATCTGCTGTGGATATTCCACGGAATTACCGAGATGCATTGAAGGACAGTAGATGGCGTTTAGCTATGTAAGAAGAGATGGCTGCTCTTTAGTCAAGAGGTACCTGGAGCCTTGTCCATGCACCTACCGGTGTGTCTACAGTCCGAGAGCTTGGTATCAAAAGCTATCAGAGTTGATAGAGCAAAAGGGGTTTGTGCGGTCTTTATTAGAAATATAATGCGGAAGTGAATATCGGAGAAAAAAACAGTACGGACACCGGGATTTAACGTGGAACCCTACTCCCTAAGGAGAAGGATGAAACCACGGGAAAACACCTCAAAGGGCTGATTTGTTCATTGAACTTTCTCACTGGATACAGGAGGTCTGGAGCTTCTTTCATAACATCTACAGACTATCCAAGCCCCATCACTGATAGATGTGGGACTAAATATGGATGTGGAAAATGGATCTTGGAAGGATCAGTGTTCAGGAAATCGGCCGAGTATACCGCATACTCGGCCGTATACTCGTATTCGGTAGCCTTGGCGCACCGAGTATGGTCAAATCGCCATTTAGGCGGGTCAGGCTGCATACTCGGCCGAGTATACCATATATGCGGCCGTTTATGCGGCCGATTTTCAAATAAACTTTTTTAAAACCTTAACCTAAATTCGGACATCCGACTTAACGCTTTTTCAATTGATGTTTTTGCTCACTTGACTCTATTATCCTAATAGTTTTGTTCCTTGTACCTTCAATTCTTTATTATTATAATCAAGAATATAATATTTAGAGGATATTAACATGATATTAAAAATTTATTTATATTTTTAATAATAAAAAATATCAAACCGCATAAAACCGCATACTCCCCGCATACTCTCCCGCATACCGCATACTCTCTATGCAGTGACCCCTCCGACTGAATACCGCATACCGCCTTCCTGAACATTGGGAAGGATCCATCTACCCATCTTACATAAGTGATGCATGTACTCTAACGCCCCCCTCAAGCTGGAGCATGCAATGCTCATCTTGGACAAACAGAAAGAAATCTCAAACTCACACTACAAGACACTACATACAATATCAACTCAATGCGCACAACTATCGGCTGCTGTCGAGGACGTTGCATCTCATGCCGTCAGGTGAGGAGGAACAAACGTGCTGGAGTGTGAGTTAAACTGAATCTCCTCATCGGAGAGCGTGTCCTATATACTGTGACTGTCAGAGTCACTGCAACCGAAATGAGTCTCCTCACCGGAGTACTATGGCTCGACATAACATGTGGATAACTGCACCATCTCTGAAAGGGCCGAACTGAAAAGCCGTGGAGACATCCTTGTCGAAGTCCACGGTCGCGGGAGATTGGAGTATGAAAAAGTCACCTCGTCAGAGAACTGAATCTCTCCCATGCTGGCTCAGAGAATGGGATCTCTACTCTGGAATCCTTATGAAACCACATGAAAACCCTAGCCCACATGCCATAGGGAATGTGATATCTACTCTGGAGTCCCTATGAAATACATGAAAATTCTGACCAAATCAAAAGGTAGTGACCATGACAAATGATGACAAACATGTGCACATATGAAAAGGAGACTCTCTCTGGAGAACTCGAAGAAAATGGGTCACTTAAATATGGAGTGCCTCGAAATTGGACTCTGAACCAATCCGCAGAGTCTGAAACATTTGAACTGTAGAGTCTGGAAAATCTGGCTTGCCTTTGACTGGAAAAACTGAATCTAAACTGGAATTATCATGGTCATAGATCTCTACACAATACTCCCCCTTTCTCCCATACTGGTCGGAAAACAATGACGTCGACTAAAGTCGGAAGAAGACAAGAAAATGGGGAGAATAAAACAATACATAACCCGATAATATTTTTTTTGGCTCCTAATTTTTTTTTCAAATCAATTTATTTTCTTCGGCTATTTCATCTCTTTTTTTAATAACCGTCTCCCATTTTTTTAAAAATAAGCCGATCATTTTCTTCGGCTTTTCTTCTCTTTTTTTGCAAATTTTTTCTTCTTGCGTACGATTTTTCATTTGTACATGCCTCTGTTTTTCTTTTTTAATAAGGACTGTCGGCTCAAATATGGGGCCTAAAAATATGCAGCTTTCTTTTTTTTAACGCTATATTGTGGCTCCTTTTTTTTCAAACATCCCTTTTTTTCTTTTCCTTTTTTTTTGAAACTTGCGGTCCACTTGGGCTATCTTATTTAGGTTCCCATCGTGGGCCCGCCCTTTCCTTTATTTATAGTTCCCCAATTGGGAACACTCTCTCACAATAACTGCCCCGATGGGGCTTCTGCTTCTTGCGCCGCCAATGACTGGAGGTGGAGCACTAAATGCGTGCCGCCTGCGTGCATGGAGAGGGCGCAATGCACGAGGAGGAGAGCCGTGGGGGATCCACGACAGAGGAGCTAGTGTTGCGAGAGGTGCGTGAAGGATCGCGCCGCCTGGAGGGTTCGAAAGATTTGGTCGCCGCCTCTTAGAATGGTCGAGGTGCGTCGGCGCCGCTTGGAGGAGCTCGACTCGCCTGGAAGGTGCACAACGGTGTCGCTTGGAGGTCCTGTTGGGCCATGCGAGTAATACGAGGAGGGGCAGCGCCTCCTGTGCTTCGATCTGAAGTCACGGCTGGTCGTCTGGAGCAAAGGAGTGGAGGGTGCTTGGGGGTGCCTGCACCTGGAGAAGGGCGACGCTATTGCCACTTGGAAGGATGAGGGCAGCTTAAATCAGCCAATCTGCAGAGTTTGGTGACTCCAGCCGGTCAAGAGGGTTTTGGTGGTTGACACTACATCATGGCCGAGCGGCATCATCGTCTGAGTTTGGATTTAGGGTTCTAGAGTGTTGGGATCTGTGCCGCTGGGACCTTGCCGCACTTGGGGATTAAGCTCTCACTTGTAAAATAAATGATGTGACTCCAGAATTAGGGTTTCATACCCTAGAACTTGATCTTGAACTTGAATGAACAATAATCAAAATACTACAATTGAATCTCGAACAAATGATAAAAAAACTTCTTGAGAATCGAACCCACTCTGATATCATGTTAGAAAATCTAATGCGGAAGCGAATATCAGAGAAAAGGATAAAACATTATGGACATCAGGATTTTAACGTGGAAACCTACTCCCTAAGGAGCGGGATGAAACCACGGGAGAACGCCTCAAAGGGCTGATTTGTTCATTGAACTTTCTCACTACCTACGGGAAGTCTGAGGCTTCTTATATTTAGCCTCCACAGACTATCCATGTCCCACCATTCGTAGATGTAGGACTAAACATGGATGTGGTAAATGGATCTTCGAAGGATCCATCTACCCATCTTACATAACTGATGCATATACTCTAAGAATCTTGGTTTTCCTACCAGAAAGAACATGATCATCATCAACCACTCCCAACATATCTACCTTACTCAATGTAGCCAACTGATTTCCTCTCGTTCCCTATGGATTTGTTTCTTATAATCAACCGGGAAAATCCTCAATGACATAAGCCTCATTTTCAAAGTCTTTCTTGTAATACACACTCCTCTGATGGTCATCAATCAAACTCTTGAAACTGGACTCCAAAACTTTTTAAACTCACAGCAGTCCCAAATAGTCCCATGTTTAAACCATCAAGTCAAAAGTATATGATGCGGAACAGTTTCATAGGGACAACTTAGAACTAGAGATGCCTCTGCAAATGAACAAGCCGAAGTCAAGCAGCTCCAAGTAAACTTGCAAGGTAGAACTCACATATTCACCAATTCAATTTCATTCAAAGTGAAGGCATATATACACACACATATCTAAAAAATGCAGATAAATCTCCATATATCACCAAAAGTAGGGTTGGTGTGTGCTCGTGGCTTGTCACTAGGGTATGCTCAGAGACTGCTCGAATTCTCGCATCGAGCGGCGAGGAAGGTGCACTGGAGGGAGCCGTTAGTGCGGGATGGCGGTGCCGATTCGTGGCGGAAGGAGCGGATCTTCTATATTCTTGGGGTGTCATTGGTCGCCCTGAACCTTGATGCCGTTCGAGCCATGCTTTGTCCAGTGTTGCGGGTCTCCGAGATTCACTCCACAGGCCTTCGTTGCGGTCAGGCGTCGTGGTTGTTTGTGAAGGGATTTGGAGCGTCGCGATCCCACTCTTTATTCCACGAAGTTGTGTTCAAGGGAAGAAGCTTCTCCCAGGAGGTGCAGATCGAGGAACCTCGACCGGAGGAGATCGAGGACAGAGGAACAACGATGGGTTCCCGTCAGCGAAGGCAGGGAAGGAAGGCAAGGGTCTCTTTTTATGGTCTTTTCGAACCCCTTCCCGTTTTGGAAGGGAAGGTTTCGTGCGGTGCAAGCCACACTGGTTTCTCGAAGGTTGCGCCTTTCATGAGTAGTGGCACTGGGTTACACACTTCCTTTGCGGAAGCGGTCCGCAGGTTTTCCGGGTCGGTCGGATGACCCGAATCCAGATATCGTTCGGTTTGGTTCTGATTACCTGTTCCCAATGGCGGGTCGGGCGGACGGCGCCCGAGAGCATCTCCTAGAGGCGATTCGGCTACCCGGCCTGTTTCAGTGGTGGCAGCGTCGTATCTGTCTGTCGGGGCTGAGATGGATGTCAAAAAGATTTGAGCTTGACGGGGGCGAGGGACATCGTTCCTGTGCCACGCGCTTCGTTAGAAGGAGCCCAGCTTTGCGCGGTGGAAGACGATTCTCTTCGCTTATCGGGGGAGTGTTTCTAGGAGGAGGGCAGTGGCATGGGGTGCGCGGTGTCGGAGGGGGAGGTTGCTCCGCCCTCGGAGGGGGTGACGGTTGCTGGGGAACCGTTTTTTCAGAGGTTGGAGGGGGACGGCGGTTCGCAGCAGTGGGGTGAGGCAGAGCCGAAGGGGCCGAGGAGCTGCAATTGCAGGGGTCTCTGACAGCAGGGGGTGCGTTTGCTAGCGCGGTTGCTAGGGCGGTTCGGGAAGCGTTATGCACGATGCGGCCTCACGGAGAGGAGAAAGAGGGGCGCGGAGATCTACGGGCATGTCGATGGGTCGGGAGGGCCATGTGGTTTCCTCTCCGCGCCAGTGATTGGAAGGAAGGCAAAAAGGGAGTATCAGGGGCTTGATGCTGGAGTTGCCCGGGGAAGTGAAGGGGTGCTTCGAGGGGAGGTTGATGTTCGACAGGCTGATGTGCTGGAAGTAGAGGTTGGGGCGAATGGAGAGTATTGAGAAGGGGAGTTTTTAAGGGGGTTGGAAAGGGATGTTTTGAGGTGCATCGGGGTGGTACCTCCTAAGGGAAGCTATTGTGTCCCCCAAATGAAGATGGTATCCTGGAATGTGAGGGGGATGGGGCAAGTAGAGAAGAGGTTGGCGGTGGGGAGATTGGTAAGAGAACATGGTATTGATGTGGCGCTTTTCCAAGAAATCAAGATCTCAAGATCGATGGAGGATGTGTGGAGGGAGGTCGGTGGTGGCAGGCTAGGGTCTTTCAGGGATGTTGTGGTAGTGGGGGCAACGAGGGGGGGGGGGGGGGGGGTGATGTGTTGGGATGGAGAGTCCTTGGAGATGGCAGGAGAGGAGGTGCATGGGCTGCATTCACTTTCAGTGTTGCTGCGTCGGAGGTCAGACGGGGAGTCCTTCCTGGTCACCAATGTCTACGACCCTAGTGGGGGGCTGGGGTCGCCACACTGATTGAGGAATTGAGCGCGGTTAGAGCTGGGCTTCCGGAGGTCCCTTGTATCATTGGTGGGGATTTCAATGTCACATTGCACCCCGAGGATCGTCCCGGGCAGCCGCGGCGTGAGGAACATCGGTATTGAGGGTTGAGAGGGTTGATTGAGGAGATAGGACTAGGGATTTTTAATGCTCAGGGATGCCGGTACACGTGGTGGAATGAAAGATCTAGATCCCGCATTGACAGATTTCTGATGTCCACTGAGGCGATGCTCATGTTCGCGTTGGCGGAGGCCCGGGCATTGCCACAGGCACATTCAGACCACACACCCTTGGTGTGGCTCTCTGGGGAAGGTGTCCTCCAGAGATATTTCTTTCGGTTTGAGAAGGCCTAGATTTTGGAGGACGGCTTCTGGAAGGCGGTTGCGGAATTTTAGGCAGGCTGTTGCCTGGAGGGGTCTGCGACGTGCATGCTGGCCAGCAAGCTTGGGGCACTCAAGGTTTTCTTGTCGGAATTCAAGAGATCCATTCGCACAAAACATCAAGAGAATAGACAAAGGGCGCAGGAGGTCTCTCGACTTGACAGGCTGATGGATGAGCGGGATCTCCTAGAGGAGGAGCTGGAGATGAGAGGGATACACCTTACAGAGATAATTCGGGAGGACAAGAAGGAGGGGGTTTCTTGGAGGCAGCATGTCGGGCAACGTTGGGTGAAGGAAGGGGACGTGAATACTTGGTACTTCCATGTTGTGGCCAACGGGAGGAGGCGACGGAACTGCATTTGCTCGATCGACGTTGATGGGGAGAAATTTGAAGGAGACAAAGAGGTAGGGGTGGCCCTGAGGCCACATTTTCAGGCTTTTGGTCGGCGACGATCACAGGATGGGTGTGGGTGGTGAAGGAAAGGTGTGATGCGGATTTCGGAGCAGGAAGGGGATTGTCTGGTGAGGGAGTTCTCAGAGGAGGCGAGGCGAGCACTTTTGATCCGAATGTTGATGGGGCGTTCAACCCGGATGGTTTCTCGGTATGCTTTTACAAGGAGTTCTGGAAGGTGGTGAAGGTGGATGTGATGGAGGTGCTGGAGGAGTTTCCTGAGGGTAACCGGGGCTTCGAGAGGCTTAACAAGGTCATAATCTGTTTGATGCCGAAGAGGAATGTTCCTGTCAGAGCGGAGGACTACAGGCCCATTGCATTGTCGAATGCAATATATCTCATCACCTTCAAGATCACGGTTAATAAGTTGAAGGGGGTGATGGATCCAATTATCTTCCCCAGGTAGTTGGCTTTTGTGCCTGGGAGGGCTATGGTAGATGGGCTGGTGATGGCTTCTGAGGTGGTCACAGACTGGAAGAGGTCCAAGACCAAGAGGGTGCTATGGAAGGTGGACTTCTCCAAGGCATATGATTGTGTCGACTGGAGATTCTTCTGGGCATCCTTGGAGAAGAGAGGATTTTCAGAGCTATGGATCGTGTGGATCAAGTGCTGCATTACAACGGCTTCGCATGTTGTGTTGGTCAATGATCGTCTGAAAGGGGGCTTCTTCCAGCCCCAAAGGGGCATCAGGAAGGGTTGCCATTTGGTGCCGATGTTGTTCGTCATAGTGGCGGATGCTTTGGCTGCAATGATGAAGTTGGCGATGTCTGAAGGCTGGTGCTCGAGTTACAACAGGGAGGAAATCTCCGTTCTGTTATTGCAGTATTTCGACGACACGATCATCTTTTTTGGGGGCGAACGAGGAGGGGATTGGGAGGGTGTCGCGTATCATGGATGTATTTGGGGATTGTTGGGAAAAACGATCAATCTATTTATTCCAATAACCCTAGGCTCTCTTATATAGGAGAGTAGCCTATGGATAAATTACATAAAGCATACATAAGTAAAAAGAGTTAAGAAACAATCCAAGAAACATGATAGAAAGACAGTAACATACATATACATATACATATATATATATATATATATATATATATTTATACACTCCCCCTCAAGATGGAGCATAGATGTCTATCATGCTTAGCTTGGACGAACACTTTGAAAAGGTCCTTGAATTAAGGCCTTGGTGAGGATGTCTGCAGTCTGGTCCCCTAAGCTGACATGAGATGGAGAAATAAAACCCTTCTGAATCATATCATGCATATAATGGCAATCGACCTAAATGTGCTTGGTACGTTCAAGAAATGCTAGGTTATTTACCATAAATATAGTAGCCTGATTGTCACATTTCAGTGACATGGGAAGAGGAACCTCTATGTGTAGATCTGTAAGAACAGCTCGAACCCACATCATTTATGTGCTAGTCTGGGTCATAACCCTATACTCCGACCCAGCATTAGACCTGGCCACAACGGTTTGTTTCTTACTCTTCCATGAGACGAGAGAATCTCCAACATATATTGCAAAGCATGTAGTGGACTTCCTATCCTTGGGGCACCCTGCATAATCTGCATCTACGTATGTTGAGATGGTGCTCGACTTGCCTTTTCTAAACAATAGACCTACACATGAAGATGATTTTATGTATCTTAGTATCATCTGTATAGCATCCATATGTACCTTACGTGGTTGCTCCCTGAACTGGCTAATTCTGCTAACTGCAAATGAGATATCTGGTCTGGTGATCATAACGTAAACAAGCTTTCCTACGAGTTCTCTATACCTTCTCCTGTCTACTTCATCAGTGTCATTCTCGTACAACTTCATGCTTGGATCCATAGGTGTAGTAGTAGGTCTACACCCAAGCATACTGTGTCACTAAGCAGATCAGTGATATATTTCCTCTGAGTCATTACTAGTTCCTAGCTGATCTCTGGTAAACTCCAGTCCCAGAAAGTATCTGAGAACTCCAAGGTCCTTGGTAATGAATTCATGACCCAGAAAGTCTTTAGCCATTCTTATTCCCTATAGATCATCTCCTGTAATGAGAATATCATCAACATATACCATAATAGCAGTCGTACCTCTAGTAGTTCTCTGTATGAAGAGAGAATGATCTGCATTGGAGTGTTTGAAACCTTGCTTTTCAAACAAATCTGAGAGCTTCTGGAGCCAAGCTCTCGGGCTCTGCTTGAGCCCATATATGGCCTTATGAAGTCTACATACCTGTGTACACTCCCCTCAGCAGTAAACCCTGGTGGCTACTGCATATAGACTTTCTCCTGAAGGTCGTCATAGAGAAAGGCATTCTTGAAGTCAAGTTGAAACAGAGGCCAATCTCGAAGAGCCGCAAAAGATAAAAGAATCCTTAGGGAGAATGACGTGCAACAGGGGAAGATGTATCCAGATAATCCACCCCATATGTCTGTGTAAAGCCTCTTACGAGTTGCGACTAGCCTGGCTTTGTATCGATCAATGCTACCATCTGCATTCTGTTTCACTGTAAAAACCCATCTGCAGCTCATTAACGATGCCCCGGAAGGAGCTGGTAATAGGCTCCATGCACCTCTGGACTATAGAGTTGCCATCTCCTCCTCCATGGATAAATGCCATTGACCATCTGTCAACGCCTCTTGGTAAGACCGTGGGACCACGGTGTTCAAGGCAGCTACAAACTTCCCAAAATCACCAGCCAGATGCGTGAAGGTGACATGAGAAGCAATTAGCACAGGAACACTGCTGCTTCCTAATAGCAATGAGTAAATCCAGATCATCATCATCATTCCCGCCATCCTGCTAATCATCATCATCATCATCCGTAGAGGAGCCCTGTTGAGAATCATTATTAAGCCCATCATTAGAAGTAATGCTATATGAACAAACCTGGGGCATGTTGGATGATGGACCACGAGCATGTGCATGAGCAGACCGTCGATTGTAGTGATAAGGTAGTAAAGGAACTGGAATAATAGGTGGCGGTGGGGCTAAAGGCGGTGATGGAGGTGGTAATGGAGGAGGTGGTAAGGAAGGTGGTTGACACATGGGCGGAGGTGGAATGTAGGCCTGATCATCCGAATCTGAAGGAGTCAACCTATCACCTATAGGTGAAAAGTACATGACGGACTCGAAAAATGTGACATATGCGCTGACATAATATCTCCTATGTAGCGGATCATAGCAACGATAACCAAGGTTGCAAAAAGCAGTATGCGGTATTTAGTCGGTAGGGTCACTGATTACTGATTAAACGGTATGCAGGAGTTTAAACGGAAATTAAACGGGTCGTGCGGTTTTGCATTTTTAATTAATAAAAAATTATTACATATATATAATTAATAAAAAAAGTATAAATAAATAAGAAATATAATCGTAGATTCGCAATATAGATCAAATATTGTCAAATTCACAGAATGTTTCATCCAAATTTCAAAATAGATAACATAAACAAGAATTCATAGTCAAATGTCGAAATAGACAACATAAAAGTCATGGATAATGGTGATCCTTTGAAGAAAGTAGATCAATGCGTTTAAAAGGCTGTTTACGACCGTTTAAACGGTCGTTTAAGGCCGTTTAAGCGGCCTGACCGTTTATGGACCGTTTTTCATTAAACGATGCGGCCAGGCACCGCATGCGTTTAAGCGACCGTTTAGACCGTTTTTTGCATCCATGACGATAACCCTTCTGAGTCTGGAGTGCCCAACAAAGACACATTTGACAACCCATGAAGAGAGCTTGTCCACCCCTGGAGACAATCAATGGACAAAAGCAATGGATCTAAAACTACGAGGGCTAATAGGGAACAACTCCTTGTCAGGAAACAAAAGTGAGAAAGGGACTTTTTCCCCCAGCATCGATGATGGCGTGCGGTTAATAAGATAACAAGCCGTGAGAACCGCATCACCCCAGAATGAATGAGGGGCACAACTCTGTATCAGGAGTGTACGGGTAACATCAAGAAGGTGCGGTGCTTTCTTTCAGCAACACCGTTCTGTTGAGACGTATAAGCACACGATGTTTGATGAAGAATACCATTTGAAGAAAAGAATTAAGACAGCACATTTGTATAGAATTCAAGCGCATTGTCAGTCCGAACGAGATCTTCACAGAGGTTGAAAACATATTCTGCACTTTTCTAATAAAATTTATGATGACATTTCCAACTTCAGATTTATTCTTTAACAAGAAGACCCAGGACATGCGACTAAAAGCATCCACTGCTACTAAATAAAATCTATGTCCCTGATGACCGGGAACACGACTTGGACCACAAATATCAACATGGAAAAACTCAAAAGGGGAGCTACTGCTCCAACTCTGACTACTAGGGCCAAAACACAGATGCCATAGGTAGGGAGAAACCTGTCCAGTGAAATGGGATGATAGACCGGCATACAATGTGTGGACCAGTCGATAGAGTCCGCACTACTCACGGCAAGTGCCAATCACCCTGCCCGTAAGAATGTCTGGAAAAAACAAGAGATGATGTGTCAAATATTGCTCAACAATTTAAATCCTTAGTAATCTGACTGATAGACAGTAAATTCATTGAGAAATCAGGAACACGCAACACGTTCTGCAATCGCATAGAAGATGTCAAGGTGATCTCCCCTTGCCCCGTAATAGGGGAATGAGAACTATCAGCTATGACCATTGTCCGTTCTGGAGAAATCTATTATAGGCTATGAGCTGACCTCGATCTCCGCACAAATGATGTGTGGCTCCAGAATCAATAATCCATTCCGAGATATCAAAACCATGATAAGAAGCAGAGGCATGAACACTACCTGAGGTGCTTGCTCCTGCAGTAATGACAAAGTCCGAACTGATCTCTAAAGCAGGTGCTGAGGAACTAGATGGTGGTACAATATCTCTCAGTCGAGACACAAGATCATCATATCGCTGATCCGATGTGAGTGGAGCAGATTGTTGATGCTGGATCTGTTCTGCTACACGTGCTGATGCTGGAAAACCATGCTTGGAATAACATGTATCTTCTATATGACCATATCGGTGACAAAAGGTACACTATGGTCCACGACCATGTCCATCTCTACCATGTGATGCCCGTCCACGAAAATGAGATGAACCACCTCGTCCACGAGAGGCCGCTATGGCAGAAGAATTTGGCATTGGAGATGGAACATTGATCCTTCTCAACCTTCGGAATGCCTCTTCCATGGGAGGAATGGTAGCATCAACAAATATTTTGGAGGAAGCAACCTCGTACTGTGAGCATGGAAGGCCGTATCGATATCGATATCATTTTGATATCGTGTCGATACGATTTCGACATCGGTGATATATCGCCGAAATATCGCCCATATCGACGCACTTTTCGAAAGGAAATGCCTGAAAAGGGGGATATATTGGCATATCGATACCAATATCGGTCTTGTCTCGATATCGATATATCGCCGATACATCGCGATATTTCCTTCCATGATAGCATTTCAGAATGTCTTCATCTGCTTTGGAGTAGCCGTGAGAGGTACGAAGCTTCTCAAACATTCCACGCAAGACAATATAGTGTGCATGCAATGGACTTCCATTCTGCTTAATAGTAAAGATGTCATGTTGTAACTGTAAAATCTTCGTCTCATTCTTGGCCTGAGAATGTGTGGCAGCAAGAAAATCCCACATGGCTTTTGTTGTGGGCTGGTGCACGACATCGCTTGCAATATCTGGTATCAAGGTACCAGATAAACAGACTTCTGCATATGCATCATCAGCCTCCCATAAGGCATACAATCATGTCTTCTTCGTCAGCTCATCCTCAGTAAGAATGTGCTTCTTACCCATTGACTTCATTAGGCTCATGAATAGCATGGCCCACAACACGCAATTCGACCCATCCATCTTAACAATGGGCGTTGGACCTCTGAAGGCGCTCGTGGTGGGGATATCAATCTTGTTTTCTGACATCTTGCTGATCGTAGAAGACGAAGACCGTAGACTTGACAAATTAAATGTCTACACTAACATAAAGGGAGTTGGTTGCATGTGTAAACTTGATCACAACCGACCCCTTTGAAGAAGATGAAGCGAACTATAAGGACCACCAGGGGGCGGCAGATGCCGCTAAGGCTCGCTGGGGTTGACGATGTCGCAAGCGGCTGGGGACGGCGATGCCGTGAGGGGCCCGCTGGGGGCGGCGATGCCGCTGAGGGCGGGGGCCGTTGAGGGGGCGGGGCCACTGGTTGGGTGGTGGAGGGCTAAGGTTTTGGGTACGAGAGCTCCGGTCTAGGAGCGCCGCTCTGATACCATGTTGGGAAAAACGATCAATCTGTTTATTCCAATAACCCTAGGCTCTCCTATAAAGTAGCCTATATGTAAATTACATAAAGCATACATAAGTAAAGAGAGTTAAGAAAATGTCCAAGAAACATGATAGAAAGACAATAACATAAATATATATCTCTATAGGGACATATCGAGCCTTCAGATAAACAGGGAGAAGTCGGTGGTGGTACCTTTTGGGTTGTCGAAGCAGGAGGTGCAGAGGACGGCGGAGGTGTTGGGTTGCCTGGTGGCTGCCTTGCCAATCACATATCTTGGGCTACCCTTGGTGGCGGGCAGGCCAAAGGTGAAGAATTGGAGCTCGCTGGTGGAGAGGTTGAAGAGTAGGTTGGTTGGAAGGCGAGGTTGCTCTCTAAGGGGGGAACTTATTCTCCTGAAGCATGTGCTTTCGACGATTCCGATTTTCTTTTGCTCTACGAGACTGATGCCTGCGAGGGTGAGGGTGCACATGAGGTTGGAGGCGTTGATGAGAAGATTTTTTGGTCGGATGGGAGGCAATCAAGAGGGGGAGTTTACCTGGTGGGATGGAATAAGGTGACATTGCAGAAGAGGTGGGGAGGTTTAGGGGTAAGGATTCTAGGGGTGATGAATGAGGCGTTCACGGCTAAGTGGGTGAAGCGTATATGGAAGAAGTCAGAGGCTCTGGTTTGCAAGCTGATTAGGAAAATTTAATGGGTGTCCATGTCTTTGGAGGTGGTGCTGGGTCACCTCCCGTCTTCTCTTTGGAGGGGGTATCGCAAGTGGTGTCAGAGATGTCTATCAAGTTGAGGCCCATGTTGGGGAACGAAGAAGGCTTTCGTTTTTGGCAGGATGACTGGACGAGAGATGGGACCTTGGGGAATCGTTTCCCAAGGCTGATGCGGATGGCGGTGGATAAGGTTGTGGTGGTGCGGAGGTATGAGGGATGGGGTTTGGTCTCCCGATCTTCTCGGCAGATTTGTCGGATCAGCGGGTCGAGGACTTCTTGGCTTTGCTAGAGGAGCTGTTTAGGTAGGAAGGTCTGGTGGTTGGCAGAGATCATTATGTCTGGGGAAATGGCGGATTCTCAGTCAGGAAGGCGTATCGGTTCTTTGAGGAGGATAGGTCGGAGGAGGAAGAGGTGGAGGTGGACATGCGCTTGATATGGAGAAGTAAGGTACCATCCATAATTAAGGTATTTCTGTGGTTGCATAAGCTTGGGAAGATCCTGACGAAGGCGCGACGAGGGCATTTGTTGGGAGTGGAGGATTTATCCTGCGACGATGCAGCTTGGCAACGAAGGATTTGGATCATCTGTTATTTGTGTGTCCGTCTTCAACCAATGTTTGGAGTTGGACGAATATTGGATGGCTTAGTGGACAGGGTTGCTCGAGCTTCTGCAGGGATATCCATTCTATTTGTAGTTCCGAGCATGAGAGCAGCACACTTCCATTTGCGGTGGTTTGGGCGATTTGGTATGCGCGGAACAACACTATTTTTTGGGGGAATAGATGTTACAATTGAGCATTGTAAAGCGTTGTGTAGGTCTTGGACGATGTAACAACTTGTAACAACCTCTAAGTCTGTTTTGTTTTCATTTAATAAATATATTCGAGAACAAAGGTGGGTCACAATTCGGGAGGCCACCCGCATACTTATTCAAAAAACATTCATGTTTAGATGTCGACCCATCTATATTTTGTATTTACACCCAAAACCATGTATAGTTAATATGTCTTACATTCTAACCATTGTCGTTACTTTAATCAACTAACCAAATCACCCTTTGAGTTAATCTAACCATGCATAGATCTGACAGTGATTATTATTTCTCACCCCTTCTAGCTCACGCACCAAACAACCCCACATTACCACTCCCCACTTCTTTAACCTCATTGTAGACTTTGATGCCGACATCATCCTCTTCACGCTCTACTTTTCTATCATCCTCATTTACGGAGGTTGCACTCCACTTTCTAACGAAGCACCACCAGGAGATTTATAGGAGGAGGTAGGGCAATGCTCCCAACGCAGTCTCCTCTCTCTCCTCATCGCAATCACAAAGAGGTAGGGTGGGGCGATTTACAAGGGCGGAGGGGACAAAGAAGTGGCAGTGACAAAAGAAGGGAGGAGGGAGGGAAAACAACAAATGAGGTGTGGGAGGAGAAAGGGGTCTAGGGGGGAGGTAGCCTTAGCGATGACGACAAGGAGGTGAAGTCAAGTAGGAGATGTAGGGAGGGATATGTGAGAGGATAAGAAGATTGATTGGCATGATTTGCAGATATATAATATACTTGAAAGGACAAATTTACCAACATTTAACAGATCCCAATAATATTAACAATATTAACAGGGCAAGAATGACAGAAGTTAACAGGAGAGCATGCCATATAATGGTTAGTTAATATTCAAACATGTTAGAAAATGAGAATGCAAAAGCATAATATCAGGGATAAAGAATAAACAAGAAAGAATATCGGGATTTTACATGGAATCCTACTCCATAAGGAACGGGAAGAAACCGCGAAAGAATGTCTCAAAGGGTTGATGTGTTCATTCAACTTTTCTCATCTAATACATGTCGTGTGGGGCTTTTTATATAGCCCCAACTGACACTCCAAGTCCCATGAATAGTAGATGTGGGACTAAACATAAGTGGGTGTGATAATTGGACCCAGGAGGGATCCAATTACACACCTACACATGATGCATACTCCAACACTCCCCCTCAAGCTGGAGCATGCAATGCTCAGCTTGGACACATATAAAGGGATCACTCAAAATCACAATACAAGATAATACAAACAACATCAACTCAACACATACACAAATGTCGGTTGTTGTCGGGGACGCTGTTTCTCATGTAGTGCAGGTGATGAGGAATAAATGGGATGGAGTGTTAGTCGAACTAGATCTCCTCGTTAGAGAGCATGTACTATGTACTACATCGGTCGGAGTCACTGAAACTGAAATGAGCCTCCTCGTAGGAGTACTCTGGACTGCCACATGTAGAAGAATGTGCATCATGTGGACAACTGCTCCATCTCCGAAGGGCCGAACTGAAAAGACCGTGGAAACATCCTCGTCGGAGTCCACGATCATTGGAGAATGGAGTCTGAAAGTTTCTTTGTCGGAGAACTGGATCTCTCCCATACTGGCTCAAAGAATGGGATCTCTACTCTGGAGTCTCGATGATACCACATGAAAACCCTAGCTCATAATGGCATAGAGAATGAGATCTCTACTTTGAAGTCCCTATGGATCACATGAAAATTCTGTGAGAAAAAACAAAGACGGGGACCACAAAACTGATGAACGCAAACACATGCGCATCATACTGAAGACTCAGAACCAATCTGAATGTCAAGTCTGAATATAAATTGTAGAATCTGAAATCTGACAGGCGTGTAATATGGAGAATCTAAAAATCTGGTATGTAGAACTCAATACAATATCCCCCTTTCTCCCATACTTGTCGGAAAACAATGACACCAATGGAATTGGGAGAAGACAAGAAAATGGGCGAAAATAACATAAGCCGATCTCAAATTTTTTCGGCTTTTCTCGTTAGAGAGCATGTACTATGTACTACATCGGTCGGAGTCACTGAAACTGAAATGAGCCTCCTCGTAGGAGTACTCTGGACTGCCACATGTAGAAGAATGTGCATCATGTGGACAACTGCTCCATCTCCGAAGGGCCGAACTGAAAAGACCGTGGAAACATCCTTGTCGGAGTCCACGATCATTGGAGAATGGAGTCTGAAAGTTTCTTTGTCGGAGAACTGGATCTCTCCCATACTGGCTCAAAGAATGGGATCTCTACTCTGGAGTCTCGATGATACCACATGAAAACCCTAGCTCATAATGGCATAGAGAATGAGATCTCTACTTTGAAGTCCCTATGGATCACATGAAAATTCTGTGAGAAAAAACAAAGACGGGGACCACAAAACTGATGAACGCAAACACATGCGCATCATACTGAAGACTCAGAACCAATCTGAATGTCAAGTCTGAATATAAATTGTAGAATCTGAAATCTGACAGGCATGTAATATGGAGAATCTAAAAATCTGGTATGTAGAACTCAATACAATATCCCCCTTTCTCCCATACTTGTCGGAAAACAATGACACCAATGGAATTGGGAGAAGACAAGAAAATGGGCGAAAATAACATAAGCCGATCTCAAATTTTTTCGGCTTTTCTCGTTAGAGAGCATGTACTATGTACTACATCGGTCGGAGTCACCGAAACTGAAATGAGCCTCCTCGTAGGAGTACTCTGGACTGCCACATGTAGAAGAATGTGCATCATGTGGACAACTGCTCCATCTCCGAAGGGCCGAACTGAAAAGACCGTGGAAACATCCTCGTCGGAGTCCACGATCATTGGAGAATGGAGTCTGAAAGTTTCTTTGTCGGAGAACTGGATCTCTCCCATACTGGCTCAAAGAATGGGATCTCTACTCTGGAGTCTCGATGATACCACATGAAAACCCTAGCTCATAATGGCATAGAGAATGAGATCTCTACTTTGAAGTCCCTATGGATCACATGAAAATTCTGTGAGAAAAAACAAAGACGGGGACCACAAAACTGATGAACGCAAACACATGCGCATCATACTGAAGACTCAGAACCAATCTGAATGTCAAGTCTGAATATAAATTGTAGAATCTGAAATCTGACAGGCATGTAATATGGAGAATCTAAAAATCTGGTATGTAGAACTCAATACAATATCCCCCTTTCTCCCATACTTGTCGGAAAACAATGACACCAATGGAATTGGGAGAAGACAAGAAAATGGGCGAAAATAACATAAGCCGATCTCAAAATTTTTTCGGCTTTTCTTCTCACATTTGTTTTCTGACTATTTCTTCTCTTCTTTTGACCGTCTCCTTTTTTCCGCGTACAGGTTTTTTTTGTACGCACCCCTTTTTTCTCAAAAGAAATCCTTTTTTTGTGAAACACAACCCAACTTGGGCCCAAAATATAACTCAAGACAATTGGGCTTGCAAAAAAAAGCCGGACCCTTTTTTCTCTTTTTTTACGGCTGGCCCATCCCCTTTTCATTTTTTTTGGACATTCAGCCCACTTGGGCCCTTGCTTACTTAGGTTCCCCGACTGGGAACCCCTCACAAGGGCGTCGCCCCACGATCGGGGCTTCTTCATCGGCGCTTCATGGAAGGAGCGTTGCTTCGCCTCCTCTTCTTCTTTGCTTCTTCTGCCTCCTCGTGAGATAGGGTTCCCCTCATGGTTACCCATCACTGCTGCTATTGAGGATCTCGCGCTGACGATGGAGGCGAGATGGGTGGAGCTGGTGCCTCTGCATCCGCCTCCTCTTCTTCTTCGACTGAAGGTGCAACATAACCGGCTGGGTTGCTGCTGTTGGAGGAAGAGGGCAACGCCGCCTTGAGGTTGAAGATAAGGAACTCCAGCGACGCCCTGATACTTGGAGCCCTGAGATCTATTCTGAGCAAGGCTAACAAGGTTGCGAAATTTGGTAGTCGGTACTCGGTCGGTTGGGTCACTGACTAAGGATAATCGACAGTCGGACGATTAATCGGATTTAGTCGGACTTTAGTCGGCTTTGAATTTTATGATTATTTTAATTATATAACTCATTTTTATACATATATTTACATAGATTTTATACTTTTTTATACTATAATAATAAAACAAAAAAGTAATTGAAAAAATAAAATATTGAGCATATTATAATAAGTTTGCTTATAAAAAAAGCAAAACATATGAGAATATGGTATCTCCAAGCAAAAAATTGGTCGACTAGTATACCTAGTCGGAATTAATCGGTACTCGGTCTGCCACCCCACTGACTAGACTAGTCGGACCAACTAGTCGGGCCAGTCAGGCGACTTTTACAACCATGATTGATGATGCCCAACAACACTGCAACTTTGATCTTCAAGCCTTGCTCATGAATTTGGGTTTCATGGAAACCCTAGAACCTGAATCCTAGAACTCATCTTGATCTTGAACAAACAATAATAATAATCTTCAAGAATGAATCTTCAAGAAAAATTAAGAATCGAATCTCGACTAAATCAAAAACATAAAATAATTCCTCAAGAATCAACCCGCTCTGATACTATGTTAGAAAACGAGAATGCGGAAGCATAATATCAGAGATAAAGAATAAACAAGAAAGAACACAGGGATTTACGTGGAACCCTGCTCCCTAAGGAGTGGGATGAAACCACAAGAGACGCCTCAAAGGGCTGATGCGTTCATTGAACTTTTCTCATCTGATACAGTTGGTGTGAGGCTTCTTGTATAGCCCCCACTGACTCTCCAAGTCCTAGGAATAGTAGATGTGGGACTAAACATAAGTGGACGTGGAAATTGCACCATGGGGGATCCAATTACCCACCTACACATGACGCATACTCCAACAAGACCATATGACATAAATAAAAAAGTATGCATGGGTTAGCATATAAATAAATTATACAGAAAAATCCCTTAGACATGCTCACAAACTTTTCCATGAAAGCATGAGATTCGATATAGTTTTGTACCAAAGCATGAACACTCATTAATTATAATACTGCCAGTTTGAGAAAACCCCAAAGTGTTACTTTAAATGTAGAATTTTGTTTCGATGTTTGGCATCAGTATTTAAAGGGTGATTCCCATCTTTGGCTAGAGTTGAGCTAGGCCATTTACTAGCATTTCAGTGAACGTGGAATAAATACACACACTTCAAGTTTGAAAATAAATTTCTTAAACCAGTGGCAGTCCAAAGGACATGTTCCGGTAAAACTGACCTTGACAGTTTCACACATCCTTCCACCCGCAGCAAAAGATGACTCACCTGAAAAGTGAGAATATGGTCTAAGTTCCACATATTTCGTATTAGTATTGTGCAAAAAAAACATCCAAGATGAACTTTAAAAAAGTTTATACAAGGAAAACCCTGTTAAAATAACAAAAAATAAAAGAAGTTTGTAGCCTAACCTTCAGAATGTTTTCTCTGAAATGGAAGCAAAATGTGCTTCAGGTCCTTCTGAGGGGTAGAGGCTTCAATTGCTACATAAGTTTTGCAATAATATTGAAACATATATAACCAACCAATAAATGAACAGTGTCATTCTAGAAAATTGTTTATTACCTTTCTTACAATTCTTCCATTCATCTATAAGAACTGGTAGAAGCTGATCGGACCAATTTCTTTTGGTTTCCTCCAAAAGAAGGGCCACAGAGTAGCTGTTTGAATCCTGCAAATAGGAAAATAATAAAGAATTACACGCACACTTGGTATTTATTTTATTTCGCATGCACAAGTTAAAAAGAACAAACAAGGAAAACAATGGCTTGTTAAGCTACACGGGATAAAGAAATCAAGCATGCTTGTCGGGTAACTTCCAAATAAGGTCCTCACACTTTGGTTGATTTCTCAAAAAGTCCTGCCTTTTCATTCATACATTCTTGGGTCCTAATTTAGTTGTGTAACATTCAGGTTGTCTGTCAAGCGCCCTTATAGAAGAATTCTTCAAATAAATTTTTGTTCAGAAAACACTCTTGATTTCCCATTTCTGTCGCAACAATTCCGAGCTCTGTCTTCATCTTCCCTCAATCCCCTTTTAATCCTTCCTTAGCCTCAATCTTCCTTGCTAGCCACCTCCATGCATCATTCAGTCATGCACGACAAAGGTTCACGAATGTCGTATGCGTATGCATTTGCACATGTCACAACACAAATAAAATAAAAAGATAGATATCAAGATTTTGCGATTTTTGAATTTATGAGATAAAAGTGAAGTTACATACTTTCATGTAGATATTGAACAATATCTATTGATATTAAAGTTAGCATGTATAGTGCTAATCACCAATATATAAGTACCAAATACAAAAAATTGATATAAATTATCATAAACTAATTATTATTTGTGTTTGGAAAAAGAATTAGAGTTGTTTATTCCATGTACCCTAGGCTCTCTTATACAGAGGAGAGACTAATGGGTAAATTACATAAGATAGAAAGAAATAAAGTAAAGTGAGAAAACAGTACAGAAACATAAATATATCTCTACACACCCCCTCAAGATGGAGCACAGATGTCAACCATGCTCAGCTTGGATGAACACTTCTGAAACAGTCCTCTGAGCAAGGCCTTGGCGAAAATATCTGTAGTTGATATCCTAAACTGACATGGGAAGTAGAGATAAAGTGTTTCTGGATCATGTATGTTGATAGTGGCAATCTACTTCAATATGTTTAGTTCTCTTATGAAAGGTAGATCTATTTGCAATAAATAAGGCAGATTGATTATCACATTGTAACTGCATAGGAAGAGGTACATCTATCTATAAGTCTGTTAGCACTACTCGGACTCACATCATTTCTTTGCTAGCTTCTGCGATGGTCCTATATTCTGATTCAGCACTTGATCTGGCAACCACAATTTACTTCTTATTCTTCCAGGAAACCAGAGAGCTACCAACAAATACAACGAAGCCTAAGGTAGACTTCTGTCCTTAGGACATCCTGCATAGTCTGCATCGGCACATGCTAGTAAGAGTTGCTTCTTTCTTGAATAGTAATCCTGCAACTGGAGATGAGTTTAAGTATCTCAAGATCATATATAATGCACCATGTATACATGTCGGGGATGCTCGATGAACTGGCTAACCCGATTAACAATAAAGGAGATATCAGGTCTAGTGATATTAACATAGAGAAGCTTTCCCATTGATTCTCTGTATCTTCCATGGGATCCAATTTCGACGAAATTCGATCGAATTTCGGCTTCGGTGGGTGACCGAAATTCGGCTGAAATAGCCTATATTGACCGAAATTTGGGAGGCCATGTTAAAAAACTGACTGAAATGATCGAAATTTCGACCGAAATTTTGTTTTGGTTCATTACCGAAATAAAACCGAAATCCAACATTTAAGACCTTGGTATCTTCTCATGCCTACCTCATATGTATCATCATTGTATAGCCTCATGACGGGATTCATAGGAGCAGTGTTGCAGAAGTCGGTATTCGGTATTCAGTCGGAGGGGTCACTGAATAAAGAATAATCGGTATTCAGGCGACTATTAGGGATTATTCGATTTTGTCATTTTTATTATAAAAATTATTTATTATACATATATTCTATTTTTATAAATATATGGTCATTAGTTAACATGAATCCAAGAGAAAAGTACCAATTAATAAAAGAGATATATAGAATTTGACATTTGTGGCGATACCGTGGTAAAATATAACCCATAAAAATAGAAAATTTAAAATAAAAAAAATAAAATTATCAAAAGTCAAACTCCAGTCGGCAGAATAGTCAGGCCAGTCGGGCAACTATTCGGTCGGGTCGATTATTGACTGACTAGAGACATTCAGTCAGGGACCGAATAGTTGCCCGACTGGCCTGACTATTCTGCCGACTGGAGTTTGACTTTTGATAATTTTATTTTTTTATTTTAAATTTTCTATTTTTTATAAATATATGGTCATTAGTTAACATGAATCCAAGAGAAAAGTACCAATTAATAAAAGAGATATATAGAATTTGACATTTGTGGCGATACCGTGGTAAAATATAACCCATAAAAATAGAAAATTTAAAATAAAAAAAAATTATCAAAAGTCAAACTCCAGTCGGCAGAATAGTCAGGCCAGTCGGGCAACTATTCGGTCGGGTCGACCCGAATAATCCCTAATAGTCGACCCGACCGAATAGTTGCCCGACTGGCCTGACTATTCTGCCGACTGGAGTTTGACTTTTGATAATTTTATTTTTTTTATTTTAAATTTTCTATTTTTATAAATATATGGTCATTAGTTAACATGAATCCAAGAGAAAAGTACCAATTAATAAAAGAGATATATAGAATTTGACATTTGTGGCGATACCGTGGTAAAATATAACCCATAAAAATAGAAAATTTAAAATAAAAAAAATAAAATTATCAAAAGTCAAACTCCAGTCGGCAGAATAGTCAGGCCAGTCGGGCAACTATTCGGTCGGGTCGATTATTGACTGACTAGAGACATTCAGTCAGGGACCCCCCCCCCCCCCCCCCGCATAGTCGGACCGACTATTCGTTATAGTCGACAAATTATCACAACACTACATAGAAGTTGTAGCAGGTCGACACCCAATCATGCATCTCAACTAGCATGTCTGTAACATACTTTGAGTCATCACGAGACCCTGTTGATTCCTGACAAACTCTAACTCCAAGAAATATCGTAGAGTACTAAGGTCATTGGTAACAAACCGTCGACCCAAGAATTCCTTTGCCCTCTTGATCCCATGTGCATCATCTCCTGTAATAAATATGTCATCAACATAGATTATGATAACAATTATATATCTGGGGGTTCTCTGAACAAATAGTGAATGATATGCATTTAATCTCTTGAATTACTGCTTCTCAATTCGATCCGAGAGGTTCTGAAACCATGCCCATGCACTCTACTTCAGACCATATATTGCCTTGTGAAGTCTACAAATGTAACATCCAGATCCGAGTAACTAGAAGCCGACCTGATTAGGATCCTTATGATAAGATAAAACTATCAATTAATATAAAATGATCTAAATCAATCAATCGATCAAAAAGCAATCGCCTCGTGAGGCATGCCACTAGAAAAGCCGTGACACAAAATCGGAAACCGCAAAACAAATCGAGACCATCAAAAACCTTGTCTCGATGAAATAAGACCAACGAAATCGACCGTTCGTCGATCAGAGGTCTTTTGATATTTAAAATCACATAATTTAGTCACAAACCAAGACTGTATCTCGAGAATTTCGGGAAATCATACCCGATCCAAAGTATATGAATATTATACTCATATTGATCGTAATTTAGAGACGGTCAAAACAAGCTATTATACATCAGAATACGAGACTCGATGCGTGAATGCAGATGACTTTGGTTTTTCAAATAAAAGAGAGAAATGATTTTAAAAATAAATAAATAATATTTTTCTTTTATTTAAGCTGTAGCAGACTGCTGCAACCACCAAATGGTCGTCTCTTTTCTCACCCACTTGGCTTCCTTGTAACTCCACATGGCAACAAGAGACAAAACCCCCTCCCATATTTATATCCCCCCAACCCCCAAACTTCTCTTCCAAATTCAAGCTGACGGAGACCCATTTCCTTCTGCTACAGTTGCTGTCCAGCTTTTGGGAGCTACTGCTGCTCTTCTAAAGCAGCTGCTAGGGCTGCTTCCAAGCAACCAAAGGTGCAGCTACTCCCCTCCACTGATGGAGCTCCTTGTCTGCTGCATGCAAGAGTAACCATATTTCTACTACAAATCCCAGACCATTTCATTCATTTTGGAGTTCCAAGAGGCACAAATCCCTCACCTCTTACTGCCATTCATGCTCTTGTATACATCTGATTCTATCAAAAAATTAACTCCTGCTTTTAATTTCAACAATGATAAAAATTTAGAATCTTGTAAATAATAGCATGTACATATTGCTAATGATAATTTGGGGCAAATAGGGGGTTTTGCATGTATTATATCATAATTTCAGATCTGGATATTAGCTCCAGAATCGATGAAAAATTGGGGGGTTTTGCATGTATTTATTTCACAATATCAGATCTGAATATTGGCTCCATAATCTATGTTTTAAGTTTTAACAACTTAAATTTGGAGGTTTTAGTGTAAATTAAATCCAAGTTTCAGATCTGTTCAATAGATTCATAATCCATGTTCTAACAACTTAAGTTTTAGTGTAAATTAAACCCAAGTTTCAGATATGTTCAATAGCTTCATAATCCATGTTTTAACAACTTACAATTTAGGGGCTTTAGTGTAAATTAAACCCAAGTTTCAGATATGTTCAATAACTCAATCCATGTTTTAACAACTTAAATTTGGGGTTTTAGTGTAAGTTAAACCCAATTTCCAGAGCTGTTCAAAAGCTCCAGAATCCATGTTTTAAAAACTTAAAATTTGGAGATTTTAGTGTAAATTATACCCAAATTGCATATATGTTCAACTGCTCAAAAATCCATGTTTTAAGAACTCAAAAATGGGGGCTTTTGTGATTTAAATCCCAACTTCAGATCAGTCCTTGGTTCTAGATTTCACGATGTTATGATGAATATTTGGATGAAAAATCTTAAGCGTTTTACAATACTATTAATATTCATTAATGATCGTTAGTATAACCTACTATATGAATACAATTTATCACAATTGATGGAATGGATCGTTCAATTAGACATGTAAAGGCAAACATATAAGATGTGGAGGTATGAATGTATAATCAATGAACCTAGGTGGTTTATAAGAATCAGTGACGCTTGATAATTGTGCCAGTCATGGTGACCTTTACACCTGATCGTACGAGGATGCGATGACCTCAGTTGGGCGACGGATAGGAAACCCAGTTAGGGTAGTGGCCACCAACTGCGCGGGTCTAGGATCCCAGTCCTTTTTATGATTTTTACACGAGCTCGCATTGTTATACGCTTCGTTGGGATCTAGGATTTTGACCAGTTCCGCTGACCCTCTGTTCTTAGGGTGCCTAGACTGGGGGACCCTCGATCTTGTTTTTTCTTTACGAGCTCGTTTGCCTATACTGGTCGGGCCAGTTTTGGAGTGACTTTTCCGGAGAGCCTCTCCACCAGTCTCGGGAGCGTACTTTTCGAGTAGGCCTAGCCCTCTAATGGACCACACTTCCACTTAGAGGACGAGAGGGAAGAGTCTCTTAGGAGGCTTCCTTACTGCTGGAGTTATGATAGCTTTCCGCCAGTAGGTCCTGGTGATGAGTTACAGTTAAGAGTGGGTTACAGTTGAGCTTGAGACAGGAATCATCAATCATCAACAATCATCAATCTTCGTTATTTGATCAGAATTTAGATCTACTATTACATATGTTAGGAGAAGCTAGTGGACATGTTGAGAACTTAGTTAGGATACATTATATTCCACTACATGCCTACGGAGGCACCCCAACCCTAGGGCATTCTTTATACCTTAGAGTCATAGTGCGAGGTCACACTCAGACCAAGATCATAGATTATCCACTAATCTTGAGAATTGGACATAGACAAAGTTCAGATCATAGGCTCATCATTCTTAATACCAATAAAAAGATAATAACTTACATATGGATTATTAATTAATATACAAAAAAGGTTATTTTTTTAAACCAAAGAATGAAAAGGTTATTTATGGAAAGTTATAGGGTAATGGATGATCAGGGGATTCATATACAATACATCTTGAAAACCCATTTATATGCAAGCACTTATTAAATTTACTTGTCAACACCTATCTACTTGCTTTATTTTGAAATCATTGAATTACCTGTTATTTTTAATATGACAATTGTATTAAAAATTGTTTACATCCTCTTGTTCCTATCATGCATTGTAGGCATTAAGGCACATGCATCGCAATAGAGTGACAATTGGGTGCTGAGTTCCGCGGTTTCTGTTTATGATATACATATTTAGATTTTGTTCAAGATAATGTACTGCTTTTCTTTGCACATCCCTCCCCCGATGTGTGCACTCGGGAACCCATGTTGAAGGTGCGGGCGGAGGGGTGTGGCAAAACAAATGCTACTTCTAAAAAAATGTATTGCTTTTCCTACTCTTTTGTCACAAATTTGGGATGCATATATACAATGTAATTTCCTTTTTGCTACAAGTAAATTATATGGAAATTAATGCAAATGTAAATTTGGTGACATATTGTTAATTCTGTAGTTGATTGTTACATTGTGAACGTCATTTCGACACCTCGAAAAAATTTCCCTAAATGTTAGGTATCCTAATGCGATCCATTACGAACGTACTATTGCGAGTGTTGTATAAACGGGTAACCCATATCCGCGGGCGGTTGTCACATATTGGTATCAGAGCAGAGGTATCTCGCTACACCACACTCACAGTATAATTTCTGATCGCAATAAGTTCTCGAATATCGACAGTCCTCCGACTTGTTGCGAATCCGAAAGGGAAATATGACATTCAAATAAATAACCACATATGTCACCATTGCAATTAATTTTCATATAGTATCCCAAGAAGAGAAAAGCACAACTGATGTATTTGGGCACATCAATTTATATGACTAATAATATTTGTTCTTGTGCAGAACCATGATATCTAAAGCTAACCAAGAAATGGTTGATCGCTTGAGAGCATACTGACCACTCTCACCGACCTCCAACAACAGCAGAGTGCTATGCGAGATCAGTAGGACCAAATTTTGGCTCAGCAAACAAAGATTGCAGACAGATAGACTGACATAGAGATGAGGTTCGAGGAGCTGTCTAATTTCACTTACCATCCATCTCAAGATGGAACACGACAGAATCAGTCCAGTCTGTAGAGGTTCAGCAGCCTCATTCGATGATCCACATGAGGAGATACCGGTACATGGAGCTGAGGATGGAGATTATGGCAGGGAGCAGGATCCTATACTCTTTTTAGATGAGGACGCACACGATCACTCCATCATTCACAAGCATCAATCGATTTTCACTTCTTATAGGCGAGCCAATGTGCCCATGTTCGAGGGCACCATGACATCAGACGAGACCGAGCAGTGGCAGAAGAGGGTGATGAAGGTACTTCGGATGATTCGCGCACTACGGGACTCGTAGTTATCTTTTATGGAGTATTCACTGACAACATTCGCCGATAGATGGTGGGGGGCGACAGTTTATGAGTTGGGACACGAGCCCACATGGATTGATTTCGAGACGAGATTCATATCCAACTTCTTTTCTGGGAAGTAAAAGGAGTCCTAGCGCCAACTATTCGCAGAGCTCAGACATGGGTGGATGACAACTATAGAGTATTTTTGTTCGCTACACTGAGCTGTCGTGACATACACCAGTAGTCGCTGCTTTTCCATATGAGAATTTAAAGAAGTTCATCAGAGGTACGAGGAAAGAGGTGCAAGAGAAGTTGGCTGGACTATGTATCACTTCCATCTCCGAGGTGCAGCGTAGAAGTTTGAGAACATCAGAGAGAGACGCTTCGGGAGTTCGTCTGGAGCGGAATCTATGCCACAACGATCATTTGGACCTATTCGACGATCGTTTCAGCAGCAGAGGTCAGCCACACGGTTTCGTCCATCAGGTTCGGCATTTTCAGACAGTGCTTGCTCATCTCCAGCGACTACTTTAAGAGTAGCACTTGTTGAACATGGCACCAGTTCAGCTCGACCATCTAGGTCGCAACGAGTAGAGAGACCCCCAGCAGGACCGACTCAGAGTACATACACGACTACCACGCCTACCCCGTTTGTACGATGCTACTTGTGCAACCAGTGGGGTCAATACTGGTCTCAATGCCCACAAGCTTCTGGTGAGCCTCGACCGCAACCAAAGCCTTCACAGCTGAAATCACAACGTACTGGGATTTTCGTGGCAGGAACTCCAACATCAGGCGGCCGTCGAGACAGACACAGAGTGTGGACGGTTCGAGTACTGCGCCAGCTAGACAGGGACAATTATATCCAGTGATCGAGGAGCAGGCATGATTAGCACCTACTATAGTGAAAGGTATGGTCTCAGTCTTGAGCCGACCTTTCCATGTTTTATTTGATTATGGAGCGACACATTCCTTCATTGCTTCGAGATTACTAGCTTCATTAGGTAGAGTTGCAGAGGCCCTATATCCTCTTTACCACATCCATTGGCCAAGTGGCCAGTTGTTCGTCATTTCATTGATAGTCAAAGACTTACCATTGCTGATTGGCGATCACGAGATGATCACAGACTGTCTGTTAATACAACTCGATGAGTTTGATTTGATTATGAGCATGGTTCGGTTATCAACTCATCATGCATTAGTTGATTTCTTTAGGAAGACTGTTGTCCTCAGGATTCCATATTTACTCGAGTTTACTTTTGAGGGTACATTACATGACTCCAAAATGGAGTACATCCCAAATTCCCAATGTTGAGAGGTCAGAGGCTTGTTGATCAGGGATGTGATTCATATTTAACATTTGTTCGAGAGACATCCGATCATAAGCCGATGATCCAGGACATCAGAATAGTTTCAGATTACCCAAATATATTTCCTGATGAGTTATCAGGTTACCTCTTGAGAGAGAGAGATTGAGTTCAAGATCACATTATTACAAGATACAAAGCCGATCTCGATGGCTCCTTACCTCATGACACCAGCTGAGTTGAGAGAGCTAAAGGTGCAGTTGCAGGAGTTATTCGACTTGGGTTTCGTAAGGCCGAGCACTTCACCTTGGGGTGCTCCAGCTCTTTTTGTCAGGAAGAAGGATGGATCGATGAGATTATGCATTGGTTACCAACAACTGAACAAGAGAACGGTGAAGAACCGTTATCCTCTGCCGTGCATTGATGATTTATTCCATCAACTACAAGGATCTTTGATGTTTTCAAAGATCAATCTTAAAGCAGGCTACCATCAACTGAGGATTCGAGAGTCAGATGTCTCAAAGATAGCTTTCAGGGCTCGATATGGACACAATGAGTTTGTGTTGATGCCGTTAAGGCTCACCAATACCCCTACAGTATTCATGGACATGATGAACAGGATCTTCCGTCCATATTTGGATGAATTTGTGGTAGTATTCATTGATGATGTGTTGATTTATTCTCGAAATGAATGAGATCACGCGAATGGTCTGAAGATTGTCCTGGACACATTTCGAGGGCACAAGATGTATGCCCAGTTGAGAAAGTGCGAGTTATGCTTATCACAGATCTCATTTGTTGGGCATGTCATTTCTAGAGCAGGTATCGCAGTTGATCCTGCGAAGATTGAGGCAGTCATGTCTTGGGAGCAGCCCAAGACAGTCACTCAGATTCAGAGCTTTCTTGGATGAGTGGACTACTACAGACTCTTTGTCAGCGGGTTTTCACACATTGTTCTTCCCTTGACACGATTGATATAGAAGGGAGTTCATTTCATTTGAGATGATTCATGTGAGCAAGCCTTCAGGACATTGCAGGAAAGATTGACGACAACGCCGAATCTTGCACTTCCCTCAAGCACTCAGGATTACACTGTTAATATAGATGCCTCAGGAGAAGGTTTAGGAGCGGTTCTGATGCAGCGAAGTCACGTGATTGCTTATGTGTGAAGATATTTGTATTTTCATATTTCATATGTGTCTCTTTCTTATTATCTTTTTCTGTTTTCTACTTTATGTAATTTACCCATAGGCCTCGCTACTATATAAGAGAGCCTAGGGTTCTCAGAAACAATAAGCGCTTATTTTCTCCAACATGGTATCAGAGCGGCGGTACTAGACCGGAGCTCTCGATTCCCCAGAAACCCTAACCCCACTTCCAGCCCTCTCCTTGCGCGTCGCCGCCGCCTCCTCTCCGGCGTCGCGTCTCCTCTCCGGCGCCGCCTCCTCAACTCGCGCGCACGCCTCGCGCGCACAACGTACTCGCACCGCGCACACAGCGCGCTCGCCTTCGCGCGCACCGCGCGCCTCGCGTGCTGTCTCGCGCTCGCGCGCCGCCTCAGTTTCGCCAGTTGGTTGATGGGTTGGTGTGCATGAGTCTACATGAGCACCCAAACCCATATATGTTTGTGTAGACACACAAACTTTGATTTCTCGCACCCGTAGCAGTCTTCTTTCGGCAATATGTCTGAGAACAAGGTTGATGTACCCGCCACTGACGCATTCAGAGGTCCAACGCCTATTGTGAAAATGGACGGGATAAATTATGAGCTCTAGGCTATGCAGTTCATGAGCCTGATGAAATCGAATGGTAAGAAACATATTCTTACCGCAGAGGAGCTGGTGGAGAAGACTGGGGTGCATGCCTCGCGGGAGGCAGATGATGCGTATGCCAAAGTTTGGCTATCTGGGACGTTGACGATAGAAATCGCCAACGATGTACTACATCAGCCCACGGCTAAGGCTATGTGGGATATTCTAGCGGCGACATATTCGAAGGCTCGGAACGAGACCAAGATACTTCAACTGCAACATGATATTTTTACAGTCAAGCATAATGGGTGCCCTCTTCACTCACTGTACACATCCCTACGAGGGATGTTTGAGAAGCTACATAGCTTTATGCCGTTGACGGCCACTCCAGAACAACAGAAGACGTACAGGAATGCTACCATGGTAGGTGTATTCCTGGTTGCCCTTGATCCAGAGTACGATGTTGCCCGGTCTCAGATTCTAGCTGACGCTAGTATTCCTCCAATGGAGGAAGCTTTTCGCCGACTGAGTCGAATCACTGTCCCTAGCTCGACCGCCAGCCAGACACCTTTAGCGATGGTAGCCTCCAGGGGTAGAGATGGCTCCTCTACCTTTCGTGGTCGTGGCCCCCGAGGTCGTGGGGGTCGGATTCATCAACCATGCAGTTATTGTCGTCGACCTGGTCACTCCGAAGACACAAGTTACTCAAAGCACGGCTTTCCTGCATCAGCTCGGGTAGCAGAACAAGTTGAATCTCCTGCACCTTCCTCATTGGACCAACGATCCGATGATCTTGTTGCCAGACTGAGGAATATTATGCCTCCTTATACAACTCCTGAAGGTCAGTCAGATGTGGTCGTCTCTGCCTCTGCCAGTTCACCTGCCACGGCCACTACGTCAGCTAGCTCTCATGCTCTCACATCTTGTGATGGATCTATGATTACGAACTGGATTGTGGACTCTGTAGCAACACATCATCTCCGCGGGGAAAAAGAACAACTCACTTCATATAAACCAGTTTCTTCAGGATGAACTGTGATGATAGCCAATGGGACACATTCCCCGATCACAGGACAGGGGGAGATTAACTTGACACCTTCCTTGAGATTGCAGAATGTGTTATATGCTCTCGATTTCTATATGAATTTACTGTCCATTAGCCAGATTACAAAGGATTTAAACTGTCGAGCTATTTTTGACTCATCATCTCTTGTTTTTCAGGACATACCCTCGGGCAACGTGATTGGCTATGGTTGTGAGCAGAATGGTCTTTATCGTCTGATCCGTACTCCTGTGAAGATATTTGTATTTTCATATTCAATATGTATCTCTTTCTTATTATCTTTTTTTTGTTTTCTACCTTATGTAATTTACCCATAGGCCTCTCTACTATATAAGAGAGACTAGGGTTCTCAGAAATAACAAGTGCTCTTATTTTCTCCAACATGGTATCAGAGCGACGGTCCTAGACCGGAGCTCTCGATTCCCAAGAAACCCTAACCCCACCTCCAACCCTCTCCGGCGCCGCACCTTCTCTCCGACGCCGCCTCCATGGCTCGCGCACGCGCCCTCGCCTTCTCTCCAGCGTTGCTGTCTTGCGGGTCTCCCCAGCAAGGTCACCGCGCAAGTCACCGCGCGCACAACGCATATCGCGTGCGCACACCGCGCGCTTGCAGCGCCCTCATGCATATCGCGCGCACGCTCTTGCGCGAACCACTCACTCGTTCTGCGTGCACAACGCGTTCGACTTGCGCGCAACGCGTGCCTCACGTGTTGTCCCGCGCTCGTGTACCGCCTCGGCTTCGTCAGTTTGATTGATGGGTTAGTGTGCATGAGTCTACACGTGCACCCAAACCCATATATGTTTGTGTAGACACACAAACTTTGATTTCTCGCACACGTAGCAGTCTTCTGTTGGCAATATATCTGAGAACAAGGTTGATGTACCCGCCATTGGCGCATTCAGAGGTCCATCGCCTATTGTGAAAATGGACGAGACAAATTATGAGATCCATGTGCTCACTCGTGCCACTTGCTTCGCCATCCAGAACCGTCTGCCAGCCAAGAGGCTAGATGCAGGAGCTCATGTCAGATGCCATATTCATAAGCAGAGGTTCGATCGGACTCTATTAGATAGTGGTTCTCCCATCAACCTACTTCCGGCAGCCTTACTCGACCGATTCGAGTTTGGCCCTTTATGATAGAGCAGGACAGTCCTTCAGTTTGTTGATCGATCTGTCAAGAGGCGAAAGGGATTGTTGAAGGACGTTATCGTCACGATTTAGGGCCTGAAATTCCCTGTGGACTTTGTTGTGTTAGACATGGAAATCCCTGAGTCTGTGACCGATACCGCCATCATTTTAGGACGTCCATTCTTGGCCACAACCAAGGCAGTGTCCGATCATGATAGCGGGAAGGTATACTTTCGCATCGAGGGTGAGAGTATACAAATAGAGACGATCAAGGAGACTAGAGTCAGAGATTCAGCTTGCTCGGACCCACCCACATATTCAGAGAAGATGATAGAGGCAGAGCACGACATCCACCAGGATTGTGATCTTGTGATCACAGACGATGAGGCAGTTTGGGCATGTCTTGAAGTGCGCTTTAATTACAATCCAAATTTCATCCAAAGTGGAGTTGTCTTGTGCCTGAAATAAATCATAGAGTGATTTTCGTATTTGATTTCTAATTAAATCCACATACATCCTTTTTACAAAATTTCAAGTCTCGTGGATTTCATATAAAAATAACTTTTTGAGATAATTTGGACTGTGATTAGTTTGATAACTTGGATTTATTAGGAATTAATTACTTGTTGTCACTCTGTTTCCACTAAAAAATCCATAAAAAATCATATTTTGTCATAAAATTCCAAAAAAATATTGTAGTATCCTTGCATCATGTTTTCATTTCAATAAATTTTTCATTATTTTTGCTTACCGTTTGTGTGAAAAATTTTGAAAATACCCATAAAAAGTGTGAATTTTTAATTGTTGCATTTTATCCATAAAATTCTAAAAAAATATGTTTTCATTCATTTCTGGATTAGGATTATAGGAAAAATATAATTTAGTTGAATTTAACTAATTTGACATTAAAATTAATTTGGCTAAGTTGTGTGATTTCCTAGTAACTTAATCCGCCTGCATTGTGCATTCTCGCATTCTTTTTGCATTAAAAAATACAAAAAAATCCGCACTAAAAATCTACATCTAAAGTTTTGAATTGACCCAAAGTTGTTCCTTTGCCTCCCTGTGTTCGACCCTGGACTTGCCCGAGATATAAATTAAGCCGAGACACTCTTCATAGAGATCTTCTCTCGGTTCTGATTGAATCGCTAAGTACGCGTACTACAACGTGCCCGAATTAAACATCGTATTTAGCAATTCGTCGATTAACAACACCTTGTTAGCCTCCCTTGAAACGATACAAAGACAAATTCGAGATCAGGGGGCTTTCATGGTTGACATGCGTCGAGAGATGGAGCAGATGCGAGCAGATTGAGAGCAGTGCAGACCCGGTGGAGGAGATGGACCCGATGCTAGACAGCTTGAGGAGCCCGTATAGCCAGCAGCAGCAGCGCACCCGATGAGAGAGTTGCACAACCCTGGTGCAACTGTGACACACAGATGGATTGTTCTGCCAGCTATTGCGGGAGACTTCAAGTTCCCACTTCAGACTATTCAGCTCCTTCCTCGCTTCCATGGACTTGCTACTAAGGAGCCACACCTTCATCTCCAGGAGTTCGAGATGATCTGCAGCACTGTCCACGATCACAGCGTGGACGAGGACACCATCAAGATGATGGCTTTCCCTTTCTCCCTCTTCGATAGAGCAGCCAACTGGTTGAAGCATCTCGAGAGATTCGTGACTACATGGGAACAGCTTCGGAACGAGTATCTCAACAAGTATTATCCACTCGGCCGGACCAATGTAGCTAGGGCCCTGATCAATAATTTCTCCATGCTCCCCAATGAGCAGTTTCACGAGGCATGGGATCGCTTCAGGGAGCTTACAGACCGGTGCCCCCATCATGACATTTTGAAACCCAACCTTGTTCAGAGCTTTTTCTACGGGCATACACCGGAGCTGCAGGGGTTAGTTAATGCATCCTGTGGGGGCTCGTACTTCGCCAAGGATGAGGATCAGGTCTGAGAACTACATGGTTATGTCCCGGACCCAGTTATACACTCAGGGGAAGCCCCAGCCACAGGTCGTGTCCTATCAAAGGATAGCACGGGTCGATGCTGGTCCTTCTACTTCGTCAGCGGTAGCATCACGGGCAGAGTCGACAGCCGCTGACATGGGTATCATCAGCGAGAAGCTAGACCGGATCAAGTTGATTGAGAAGAAGCAGTGCCAGGGCATGTCACAGATAGATCAGATGGCACAGACGCTGAGTGACGTGAAGACCCAGATCATGTGTCTCTAGGAGGCACAGATGGCTTCTCAGCCCCGTTTCAGGTCACGGGCAGACACCGGCAGCAGCAGCAGTTCGGCCCAGCCCTCCGCTCAGAACCGACAGGTTCACCTTCTTCAGGCGGAGCCATACCATCCGCAGCAGCAGTAGTACGTCTAGTCACCACCATCCCAAGACAGCCAGATGGTGGTGTATAAGCTGGACCAGCCCCTAGAAGTACTCCCCCTCCCACCTACGAGCAGGAGTCATTGATGGATGTCAACAAGATATGGTATGACCAACCTCAGCCTGGGATCCGACGAGACCATCCCGGATTCCGTTGGTCGACCAGAGGTACCAGTTTCCAGCAGCAGCCTCCAGTTCAGGGTGGCCAGTACGGCCAGCAGCGAGAGCAGCACCAGCAGCCCCAGTTCCCATCACACCAGCAGCAGCCACAACAGTGTGCGCTTTTTATTGGGATATTTGCAGACTACCCCCTGGACTTTTGGTACCTGTTACCAAATAGTCCTCGGAAGTAGTTTTTATTACATTTGGGTCCCTGAGTGCCCCAGGCACGCGCGACGCGCGTGACTTCCTGGGTATTTTGCACCAGACCCCTCAGGACTTCGGGTATTTGCACCTAGGTCCCTGTGCACAGTACCCTCTTTATATTTTTGAATAAAATAGCAAATTACCTCCAAATTTAATGAAAATTGGACACATGGCTCCTGCCATGATGTAAAATTTTCTATAAATTTTGGAGACATTTTAGACACTGTTTGATATTTTTTAAAAATTCAAAAACACGTATTTTCTTCACTGTCTGATTTGAAAAATCACAAAAAATATTAAAATTCATCTAAAAATTACAAAAAAATTACTTACTGTTTGTCTTTTCTTGCTTGATTTTCTAGCCAATTTTGGCTACTTTTCATTACTTAAAATATCTAAAAATTGAAAACACTTAAATCTTATAAAAATTCTAATAAATAGACTAAAAACCCAAAAACAATAATTTAGGTGCTCAAATTTTCCTTGTTTTATTCTCTATACAGGAAAAATACCTCCAGGCTTATTGGGGGCTCTTGCCCAGAGGATCATTTCAGAAGTGTTCATCCAAGCTGAGCATAATTGATATCTATGCTCCAGCTTGAGGGGGAGTGTGAAGATATTTGTATTTTCATATTACATATGTATCTCTTTCTTATTATCTTTTTCTGTTTTCTACCTTATGTAATTTAGCCATAGGCCTCTCTACTATATAAGAGAGCCTAGGGTTCTCAGAAATAACAAGTGCTCTTATTTTCTCCAACACTTATGTCGGTGCATCTCCATTCTACAGGATCAGACTCTCCATATATCTGACATCTCCGTTTTGGTCACCTCCCTCTTCAGAAGATGTGTCGTGTTTTGCCCCAGGTTTCTCCGAAGTCGTCCTTCCAATGTGAAGCGTGTCAGTTGGGAAAGACTCATCGGTCTACTTTCCCGAGTCGTCAGAGTCCGAGCAGTGGCTCCTTGTTCGAGTTAGTCCATATTGATAATTGGGGTCCAAGTCGCGTTCCTAACCACCAGGGACACAGATTCTATCTGGTTGCAGTAGATGATTTTTTTCGCTTGTCTTGGGTGTTTTTAATGAAGAATAAATCTGAAGCAGGAGATGTGATTCAAATGTTTATCAATGAAGTTAAAAATGTTTTCTCTTCTTCTGTGAAAATTGTGCGTTCTGACAATGCATTGGAGTTTTGTACTAGAGCTCTATCCTTGTTCTTTTCATCTCGTTGTATAATTCATCAAACTTCATGTGCTTACACATCACAACAAAATGGTGTTGCAGAGCGGAAACATCGACATCTATTGGATATCACTAGAACCCTACTTATTCAGAGTCATGCTCCACGCTCGTTCTGGGGTGATGTGGTTCTCACAGCTTGCTACTTAGTAAATCACATGCCCTCGTCTGTCTTGGGTGAGAAATCTCCTCTCTCTATAGCCTTTCCTGAGAAGGAATTGTTCTCACTTCCACCCTGTGTCTTTGGCTGTGTTCGTTTTGTCCATCAGTTGGGGCCAGGTCTTGATAAGCTCTCTCCCAGGGCTATCAAATGTGTGTTTGTAGGATACTCCAGGACACAGAAGGGGTATCGTTGCTTCGATCCGCTGCGTCGAAAATATTTTGTTAGCGCAGATGTCACATTCTTTGAATCTGTGATGTTTTTCTCTCCTACAGGTGACAGAATGACTACTTCCCATTATGATACTGATGTATTCATGCCACCACCTCATATGAGTCAGTTACCTTCTATGCCATCTCCACCACCACCTCCTGTCATACCTTTACCTCCACCTTTACCACCTCCAGTGACCATTATCCCCCCGTTACCAAAGCACTATACTCGTCGGTCCTCCTCTGCTCAAGGTCATGGCCCGTCATCCAGCAGCCCTCAGGTTGGTTCTGATAACTTGATTTCTAACGATGAGTCTGAGGATCTATTGATACAGGGAACACAACAAGATGAAGATCATGGAGATTTGGATGTGCTTATCGCTATTAGAAAGCAGAGGCGTACTTGTGCTTCCTACCCACTTGCTTCCCAGGTCTCTTTTCATCGTCTTACAGGCAATTTCCAGAGATTTGCAGCAGCTCTATCTGCAGTAGAAATTCCATGCAATTATCAGGAGGCACTACAAGATAGCAACATGGAAGGCCGTATCCCGATATATCGGCGATATATCGCCGATATATCGATATCGACATGGGACCGATATCGAAATGGATATATCGATATATCCGATTTCAGACATTTTCTTCAGAAAGATTCCTAGATATCGGCGATATATCGCCGATATATCGATATCGACACGATATCGAAACGATATCGATATCGATATCTCCTTCCATGGATAGCAAATGGTTTCTTGCTATGGAAGAAGAAATGGCTGCGTTGCAGTCCCGTGGAACTTGGACACTCGTTCCCCCTCCTTCCGGAGTGTATATTGTTAGCTGCAAGTGGGTGTCTACTGTTAAATACCATACAGATGGAAGCCTTGATCGGTACAAGGCAAGGCTCGTGGCACGTGGTTTTACTCAGACCTATGGAGTTGATTACTAGGACATGTTTTCTCCAGTTGCTCGACATTCTACTTTACGTGTCCGTCTTTCAGTTGTTGTAGCACGTGATTGGCCGTTATTCCAGCTTGACGTGAAAAATACAATTTTATACGGAGATCTACAAGAGGAGGTCTATATGCAGCAACCTCCAGGGTTTGCTGCTGAGGGGGAGTGTCAGCAAGTTTGTAGACTCCATAAGGCAATATATGGCCTTAAACAGAGTCCAAGAGCGTGGTTTCAAAAGCTTTCTAACCTAATTGAACGACAGAGATTCAAGAGGTCAAATGCAGACCATTCCTTATTTGTGCAGAAGACGTCTAGAGGTACGGTTTCTATCATGGTGTATGTTGATGATATTGTTGTTACAGGAGAAGATGAGCAGGGAATCAAGATGGTGAAAGACTTTCTAGGCAGTAAATTTGTGACTAGGGATCTGGGCACCCTAAGGTATTTCTTGGGGTTGGAATTTGCTAGGAATGCACAGGGTCTTGTGATGACCCAAAGAATGTATGTTACAGATATGCTTGCAGAAACAGGCATGATTGGATGTCGACCTTCCACGACTCCTATGGATCCTAGCATGAAGCTATACGATGATGATACAGATGAAGTCGATAAGAGGAGATACAGAGAAATGGTTGGAAAACTCATTTATGTTACAATTACCTGACCGGATATTGAATTTGCAGTGAGTCGAGTGACTCAATTCATGGAGCAACCTCGACAAGTACATATGGATGCAATATACATGATATTGAGATATCTAAAATCATCTCCAGGCTCAGGATTACTATTCAAGAAAGGAGACACACTCTCTGTACCCGCATATGCTGACGCAGATTATGCAGGTTGTCCTAAGGATAGGAAATCGACTTCGGGATTTGTAATATTTGTTGGTACTTCTCTCGTTTCTTGGAAAAGCAAGAAACAAACTGTTGTAGCAAGATCAAGTGCCGAGTCCAAATACAGGGCTATGGCCCAAGCAAGTACATAAATGATGTGGGTCCGAGCAGTGCTATGCGATCTACATGTAGAGGTTCCTCTACTCATGGAGTTACACTGTGATAACCAGGCTGCCCTATTCATTGCAAACAATCCTGTGTTACATGAGAGAACAAAACATCTTCACCAAGCCACTGCCCAGAGGATCATTTCAGAAGTGTTCATCCAAACTGAGCATGATCGATATTTATGCTCCAGCTTGAGGAGTGTGAAGATATTTGTATTTTCATATTTCATATGCGTCTCTTTGTTATTATCTTTTTCTGTTTTCTACTTTATGTAATTTACCCATAGGCCTCTCTACTATATAAGAGAGCCTAGGGTTCTCAGAAATAATAAGCGCTCTTATTTTCTCCAACATTATGCATCATGTCAGTTGAGGTCGCATGAGCCGAATGACCCAACCCATGACTTGGAGTTAGTGGCAATTGTCTTCGCCTTGAAGATCTGCTGCCACTATCTTTATGGCGTGAATTTCGATATTTTCATAGATCACAAGAGTTTGAAGTACATCTTCGATCAGAAGGAGCTGATACGAGACAACGCAGGTGGCTTAAGCTACTGAAGGATAACGACCGCACAATCTCTTCGTCGCCTGTATTGCGCCTGTCAGAGTCACTGCAACTGAAATGAATCTCCTCGTCGGAGTTCTGGCACACCACAACATGTGGACAACTGCTCCATCTCTGAAAGAGGTCGAACTGAAAAGCCGTGGACTGCAAGCCTTGACGAAGTCCACAGTTGTAGAGAATGGAGTCTAAAAAAATCTCTTCGTCGAAGAACTGGGTCTCTACCATTTAGCTCAGAGAATGGGATCTCTACTATGGAGTCCCTATGAAATCACATGAAAACCCTTGCCCACATGGCATAGGGACTGCGATCTCTACTTTGGAGTCCCTATGGATCACATGAAAATCCTGCCCGAAACACAAAAGATGGAGATCACAAACAATGATGGTATACATGTGCACATCTGAAAAGATTGTATACATGTACTGTTTGAAACTGAAGACTCGGAACCAATCTGACATCGAGTTTGAATGTCTATAGAGTATAGAGAATCTGGCTGGCCTGCGAAAATCTAAATCTGACCTGGAATCTGAATCATGGCTGAATAACTCTACACAATACTCCCCATTTCTCACATACTTGTCGGGAAATAGTCATATCGACCGGTGGGAAAATGGGTGTTCCTTTGAGTATCACCCATGAAGAGAGTACAGAGATTTGGTATTCGTGGCAAGTTAGCGCCACGATATGTGGGATCATTTGAGATCATTGCCTGTGCGGGGAAGGTAGCCTATCGAGTAGCCCTTCCTCCACACCTTTCAGGCATACATGATGTCCTCCCCATATCCAACCTGAGGAACTACCTACACGACCCTCGACACATCATCAGCTACAAGAATCTTGACGTGGAATCCGACTTGACATACGAGGAGAAACCAACCCAGATACTTGACAACGTTGTGAAGAAGCTTCACAGTAAAGCGATCCACATGGTCAAGGTATTGTGGCACCGATATGGTGTCAAAGATGCAACATGGGAGACTGAAGCTGACATGCGGGCACGATACCTGCAACTTTTTTCAGGTAACTGTGAAAACAAGCTCATTTACTATATACATACAACAACAACAAAGCCTTTTCCCACAATTAAGTAAGGTCGGCTACATGGATTCTTCGCCTCCATTCAGATCTATCTTGAGTCAATCCCGGGCTTATATCCACAAAACTAAGATCCCTTCGTATGGTCTCTTTCCAACACTTCTTGGGCCGTCCTCGCCCTCTCTTAGCGGACTCAACATCCCAACCCTCACATCTCCTAACTGGTGCATCAGTTGATCTTCTTTGCAAATGTCCAAACCATCTTAAGCGATTTTCTCGCATCTTATCCTCGATCGAAGCTAAACCAACTTTCTTTCTGATTATATCATTCCGAATCCGATCGTTACATGTGTGTCCACACATCCACCTTAACATTTTCATTTTTGCTACATTCATTCTTTGCACATGTTTATGGTTCACAGGCCAACATTCGGATCCATAAAGCATAGCAGGTCTCACGGCTGCTTTGTAAAACTTTCCTTTAATTTTTATAGGAATTTTCTTATCACAGAGAACAGCAGAGGCTCCTCCCCACTTTAGCCAGCCGGCATTTATTCTATTAGTAACATCTCCATCAATTTCCCCATCATGTTGCAGACTAGATCCCAGATATCTAAAGGAATCTCTCTTCTGAATGTTATCGTCACCAATCTTCACCTCGATTCCTTCACCATTGCTTCTATCAAAGGTGCACTCCATATATTCCGTCTTGGCCCAACTTATACGAAAGCCTTTAGTCTCCAATTCATGTCTCCATACCTCAAGCTTCTCATTTACTCCATCTCTAGTTTCGTCAATTAACACAATATCATAAGCAAATAACATACACCAAGGTAACTCATCCTGAATGTGACTTGTCAACTCCTCCATAATCAAAGTAAAAAGAAATGGACTCAAAGCAGAACCTTGATGTAAACCAATGTTGATGTCAAAATATCCAGTCTTCCCAGACGGGGTCCTTACACAAGATAAAGCTCTATCATACATGTCCTTTATGAGGTTAATGTATATGACAGGTACTTGTCTCTTCTCCAACACTCTCCATAATATCTCTCGTGGGACAGAATCATAAGTCTTCTCCAAATTAATAAAGATCATGTGGAGGTTCTTCCTTTTAGCTCTATAAATCTCCATTGTTCTCCTCAACAAATGGATGGCTTCAATCGATGAATGACCTGGCATGAATCCGAATTGGTTTTCTTTTACATTGGAAACTTGCCTCAACCTTCTTTCGATCACACGTTCCCAAATTTTCATAGTGTGACTCATCATCTTGATACCTCTATAATTTGAACAATTTTGAATGTCTCCTTTATTCTTATAAAGAGGCACCACGATACTCCACCTCCAATCTTCAGGCATTTTCTTGCTTCTCCAAATAACATTGAATAGATTCGTAAGCCAAGTCAAACCACGCTCACCTAAAACTCTCCATACTTCTACAGGGATGTCATCCGGTCCTACACCTTTCCCGGGTCTCATAACCTTCAAAGCCTCTTCTACTTCCTTTCTTTGTATCCGTTTATAGCTTGCACGATTCAAGTAACTTTCACTACATTCTAGATCACCCAAAGTGATCTCTCTATTTCCTTCCCCAATGAAAAGTTTATGGAAGTACTGCTCCCACCTAGTCTATATATCCTTCTGAGTAACAAGCACATGACCTTCCTCGTCCTTAATGCATGTTACTTGAGAAAGGTCTTTGGTCTTTCTTTCTCTTGCTTTGGCCAACCTGAATATATCCTTCTGTCCCTCTTTAGAGTCAAGATTTTTATACAAAACTTCATAAGCTTTTGACTTAGCTTCGCTTACGACCTTCTTTGCTTCCTTCTTCGCTATTTTGTAGTTTGTAACAGTTTCCTCCGTTTTATCCTTACACATAGCTTCAAAGCAAGCTCTTTTTATTTTTAGCTTCTCTTGCACCGCTTCACTCCACCACCAAGCCTCCTTTTGACCTGGAGCTCCTCCCTTTGACTCGCCTAGCATCTCTTTGGCTACCTTTCGGATACAAGATGCTACTGCCTCCCACATCTCGTTTGCACTACTGCTACAATCCCAAGATAAGTCTTCTAAAACCTTCTTTCTGAAGCTCGCTTGCTTCAGTGGAAGATTCCACCATCGAGTTCTAGTTATCTTAGAAACCCTCATTTTCTTTACCAGCCCTTTCATTTGTACATCCAAGATTAACAAACGATGTTGGGTTGTCAAACTCTCTCCTGGGATTACTTTGCAGTCTTTACAACACAACCGATCTCTTCTCCTCAACGCAAAGTAATCTATCTGTGTTCTAGTTGGCCCACTCTTATAAGTAATCAAATGTCCCTCCCTCTTCTTGAAGAGAGTGTTTGCTATGAAAAGATCATATGTCGAACACATAGTGATCTTAACCAGAGAGTCATTTAACTATATACATGTGGAATGAAAATGGCTTGTTTTTCCTTTGAGGTTTTTATGGGTTCAAAATCCTTTGACATTTTTATGGAAAGATAAAAACCAGATAGAACACATAGTGATCTTAACCTAAATCTCGAGGACGAGACTCCCTTTGAGGTTTTTATATTTGTAACATCCGAAATCGAGTAACCCAAAACCGACCCAATTAGGGTCCATATGATAAGATAAAACTATCAATTAATATTAAAGATCGAAATCAATTAATTAACCAAAAAGCGATGGCCTAGTAAAACGTGCCACCAAAAAAGTCGTGACACAAAATCAGAAACTGCAAAACAAGCCGAGACCATCAAAAAATTGGTCTCGATGAAATAAAATCAACGAAATCGATCGTTCGTCGATAGAAGGTCATTCGATATTTTAAAATCACAAAATTTAGTCACAAATCAAGACTGTATCTCGAGAATTTTGGGAAATCATACCCGATCCAAAGTATATGAATATTATACTCATATTGATTGTCGTTCAGAGACGGTCAAAAGGAGTTATTATACATCAAAATTCGAGACCGCGGCACAAATGCGGACGAGTTTGGATTTTCAAATAAAAGAGAAATGATTTTAAAAATAAATAAATAAAATTTTGCTTTTATTCTGTTGTAGCAGACTGCTTTAGCCACCAAGTGGTTGTTTCTTTTCCCTCACTCGGCTTCCTTGTAACTCCACATGGCAACAAGAGACAAAACCCCCTCCCTTATTTATATCCCCCTAAACCCCCAAGCTTCTCTTCCAAATTCCAGCCGAAGGAGCCCTATTTCCTTCTGCTACATATGTGTCCAGCATTTGGGAGCTACTGCTGCTCTTCTAAAGCAGCCGTTGGGGATGCTTCCAAGCAGCCAAAGTTGCAGCTACTCCCCTCCACTGCCGGAGCCCTTTGTCTGCTACTTGCAAGAGTAACCATTTCTACTACAAATCTCAAACCATTTCATCCTTTTTGGAGTTCCAAGAGGTACAAGTCCCCCACCTCTTGCTGACATTCATGCTCTAGTATACATCTGATTTCTATCCAAATTTAACTCCTGATTTTAATTTTGTTGGAGAATCTTTTATATGCATCACTTTTGTGGGAGATGGGGACATCCAGTTGTTTAGTCCCACATCTACCGTCTGTGAGATGCAAGGTTGCAAAAGTCAGTAGTCGGTACTCGGTCGGCCGGGTCACTGACTAAGGATTAATAAGCAGTCGGGCGACTAATCGGATTCAGTCGGACTTTAATCGGCTTTGAATTTTATGATTATTTTAAATATATAGCTCATTTTTATACATATATTTACATAGATTTTGTACATTTTTATACTATCATAATAAAATAAAACAAGTAATTGAATTTAAATAAAATACTAAGCATATTATAATAAGTTTGCTTATAAAAAAAGCAAAACATATAAGAATATGGTATCTCCAAGCAAAAAACTGGTCGACTAGTGTACCTAGTCGGAATTAGTCGGTACTCGGTCGGCCACCCCACTGACTAGACTAGTCGGACCTACTAGTCGGGTCAGTCGGGTGACTTTTACAACCATGGTGAGATGTGGAGACTCAGTGAGGGCTATATAAGAAGCACCTCATCCTCTGTATTCAGTGAGAAAGTCAATAGACAAATCAACCCTATGAGGCGTTCTCTCACGGTTTCATCCCGCTCCTTAGGGAGTAGGGTTGCACGTTAAAATTCCGATGTTTCTGTCATGTTTATCTTTATTTCTCAGATTCCGCTTCTGCATTTTATTTTCTAACATGGTATCAGAGCAAGTCAATTTTGGGATTTTTCTTCTTCTTCGAGTTTTCATTCTGATTCTTGAATATCATCTTTAGTTACGGTTCATGATCTTTGATATTCATGAATCTGTCAAGTTCGAGAAAAAACACGTTCCAAGGTAACCTGATGGAACCCTAGCATATTGTCGTCATCATGTAAGAAGATCTCCAAGCATTTCATCTTGCGCCTCCCTGCTTTCCTATGCGCGAGACCTCTGTGTACAGCCAGATCTCGCGAACTCCAAACTACCTCCATCTATAACTCTGAAAGGAAAATCCTTAGACATTTATTGAGTCGTCTATAACCTCTTTTGTTTGTCTCATCTCAAATCAATTTTGATTCTTTATTCTGATTTAATTGTCTAATTGTTGAGACGATAGAAAATGATCTTTCCTTGTTCTGGAACCTTTTAACCAAAGCAAAAGAGGATATCTAGAAAGAAGTCTCATCGACGCAACATGGGCCCTCTCGTCGTCACATCATCAGGCGGAGGCCGACCGCCATCCTTTCCTGTAGTAGCAGGCAACATGTCCGATCTGGAAAAATACCCCCCCCCCCCCGGGAGATTCAGATATTCAAGGCACCCCCTGACGAGACCATTATCCACTCAGCAGCCCAGGCAATGATCCCACCTCCGAAAGCACCAGCGGCGACGCTCCGGCAGAGACCTTCCAGCGACAGGAGCTCTCGCAAGCCCTAGCCCGAACATTCCCAAGACGTAAAGGTTGCATCACCTCGCGCATGCAGCACCCTCTAGATCACCGAGCTCTCCTGATGCCGCTACCCCAAGCAGCTGCACCGCTCCTTCCAAGAGCAACCTCCAGTCCCAGGGGAAGCCCCTCCGCCCGCCTCCCCGATCTATTGTAGGCGGCATATCCGCCCTTTGCACGGGCGGCAACACAGGCACCAATTTTTTGGGAGAGGGTTCCATCGGGAACCCTAAATAAGGGAGAAGGGCCCGCTGATGCATTAAAAAAAGGAGCGAGAGATTTGTTTTTAGGACCAACTGGGTTGCTTTATTTCAAAAAAGAGAGAGAGATATGCACCCAAATTAGGGCCGAGAGTTAAAAAAAGAAGGTAAAAAAAGAAGAGAGAGAAAAGTCGTTAATATATATATTGAAATAGAATATTTAGAGAGAGAGATAGGTGACGGCTAAAAAAAGAATGAATGGAATAGTCGAAAAAATGATTGAAAGGAAAAGCCGAAAAAAATCGACGGCTTGTGTGATGTTTTGTTTACCATCATCTTTGTTGTCTTCTCCCAACTTGGTCGACGTCATTGTTTTCCGACCAGTCTAGGAGAAAAGGGGAGAATTGTGTAGATTTCTTCGATCATGATTCAGATTCCAGGTCAGATTCAGATTTTCCTAGGCCAACCAGAATGTTCAGACTCTAAAGATATTCAGATGTTCAGACTCAACGTCAAATTGGTTATGAGTCTTCAGCTTAGGACATGCACATGTATGCGGTCATTTTTAGATGTGCACATGTTTGTCATCATTGTTTGTGGTCCCCATCTTTTGTGTTTTGAACAGAGTTTTCATGTGATCCATAGGGACTCCATAGTAGAGATTCCATTCCCTATGCCATGTGGGCTAGGGTTTTCATGTGTTTTCGTAGGGACTCTAGAGCAAAGATCCCATTCTCTGTGCCAGATGGGAGAGACCCAGCTTTCCGATGAGGAGACTTTCAGACTCCATTCTCCAATGTTCGTGAACTCCAGTACGAGATCCTTCCGAGGTTCCTATGAGAGAGAACCCACTTTGAGGACCCTATGAGAGAGATCCATCTTCAGATATCTACGTATGGATAATTAGCGACGTTCTTTATTCGGTCCTTTCAAAGATGGAGCAGTTGTCCACATGTTGTGGTGGGCCAAAGTTCTCCAAGTGCAGGCTCATTCTCACTTGCAGTGACTCTGACAGGCGCAGTACAAAGCACATGCTCCCCGACGAGGAGATTCAGTTTGACTCACAGTCCAGCCCGTTCGTCCTCCTCACCTGCACGGCACGAGAAGTAACATCCTCGACAACAACTGACAGTTGAGCGTGTTGAGTCGATATTGTCTTTAGTGTCATGTAGCATGAGTTGGGATTTCTTTCTGCTTGTCCAAGCTGAGCATTGCATGCTCCAGCTTCAGACGGAGTGTTGGAGTATTTGTTATATGTGTCACTTATGTTGGAGATGAATAAATGGGTCCCTCCACATCCAGTCGTTTAGTCCCACATCTACCGTCTGTAAGATGTGGAGACTTAGTGAGGGCTATATAAGAAGCCCCTCACCCTTTGTATTCAGTGAGAAAGTGCAATACATACATCAACCCTTTCAGGCTTCTCCTGTGGTCTCATCCGCTCCTTAGATAGTAGGATTCCATACTAAAATTTCGATGTTTATGACATGTTTATCTTTATTTCTCTGATTCTGCTTCCGCATTCTATTTTCTAACAAATTTCAACAACGATAAAAACTTAGAAACTTATAAATAATAGTATGCATATATTACTAACGAAAATTTGGCAGAAATTGGAGGTTTTTGCATGTATTATCCCATAATTTCATATATGGATATTAGCTCCAGAATCCATGTTCTAAAAGATGAAAAGTTGGGGGTTTGCATGTATTTATTTCACAATTCTGAATATTGGCTCCATAATCCATGTTTTAAGTTTTAACAACTTAAATTTGGGGGTTTTAGTGTAATTTAAACCCAAATTTCAGATCCGTTCAAGAGCTCCATAATCCATGCTTTAACAACTTAAAATTGAGGTTTTAGTGTAAATTAAACCCAAGTTTCAGATCTGTTCAATAGCTCAATAATTCATGTTTAAACAACTTAAAATTTTGGTGTTTAGTGTATAAATTAAACCCAAGTTTCAGATATGTTCAATAGCCCCATATTCCATGTTTTAACAACTTAAAATTGGGGGATTAAGTGTAAATTAAACCCAAATTCCAGATCTGTTCAAAAGCTCCAGAATCCATGTTTTAAAAACTTAAAATTTTGAGATTTTAGTGTAAATTAGACCCAAATTGCATATATGTTCAATTGCTCAAAAATCCATGTTTTAATAACTCAAAAATTGGGGTTTTTTGTGAATTAAATCTTAAATTCAGATCAATCCTTGGTTTGAGATTTAATGATGTTAGATGAAAATTTGGGTGAAATTTTACGAGTTTTACAATACCAGTATTCTTCATCAGTGATTGTTAGTATAACCTACTATATGAATACAACCTACCACAATTGATGGAGTGGACCGTTCAATTAGACATGTAAAACCAATCATATAAGATGCGGAGGCATGAATATATAATCAATGAACCTAGGTGGTTTATAAGAATCAGTGACGCTTGATAATTGTGCCAGTCATGGTAACCTTCACACCTAACCATGCGAGGGTGCGGTGACCCTCAGCTGGGCGGAGGATAGGAAGCCTAGTTAGGGCAGCAGCCACCAAGTGCGTGAGTCTATGATGCCAGTCCTTTTTATGGTTTTTACGTGAGCTCGCAGTGTTTTTACATTTCATTGGGATCCAGGATTTTGATCAGTTCCGTCGACCCTCTGTTCTTAAGGTGCCTAGGCTAGAGGACCCTTTATTTCGGTTTTTCTTTACGAGATCGTTTGCCTGTACCGGTAGGGCCGATTTTGGAATGGCACTTCCGCAGAGTCTCTCCCACCCATCTCAGGGACGTAGTTTTAGAGTAGGCTTAGCCCTCTACTGGACTGCACTTCCACTTAGAGGGTGAGACAGAAGAGTCTCTTAGGAGGCTTCTTCACCGCTTGAGTTTTAATTACTTTCTGCCAGTAGGCCCTGACGATGAGTTACTATTGAGAGTTGGTTACAGCAGAGCTGAGTTACAGTTAAGAGTGGGTTACAGTAGAGCTTGAGACAGAATCAAACAATCATCAATCTTCGACATTTGATCAGAATTTAGATCTAATATTACAAATATCAGGAGAAGCTAGTGGACGTATTGGGAACTTAGTTAGGATGCATTATACTCCACCGCATGCCTATGGAGGCACCACAACCCTAGTGCACTCTTCAACCTTAGAGTAATAGTGTGAGGTCATACTCAGACGAAGACCACAAACTATCCACTAAGTTTGAGAATTTGACATAGACAAAGTTCAGATCATAGACTCATCATTCTTAATACCAATATCCATCAACATGATCTATAAGTGATAAAAGATACTAATTTACATATGGATTATTAATTAATATACGAAAAGGTTATTTATGGAAAGTTATGGGGTGATGTGTGATCAAGAGATTCATATACAACACAGCTTGAAAACCCATTTATATACAAGTAGCTTATCAAATTTTACTCGTCAACACCTATCTACTTGCTTTATTTTGAAATCACTGAATTACTTGTTATTTTTAATATGTTAAATTGTATTAAAAAATTGTTGACATCCTCTTGTTCCAATAATGTAAGGTAGGCAAGGCGCCTGCATCGCAATATACTGACAGTTGGCCGTTGAGTTCTGCAGTTTCTGTTTGTGGTACACGTTTAGATTTTGTTCAACATAATTTACTGTTTTTCCTTCTCTTCTATCACAAATTTTGGATGCATGTATACAATGCAATTTCCTTGTTGTTACATAAAAATTATATGAAAATTAATACAAATGTAAATTTGGTGACATACTGTTAATTTTTTGGTTGATTGTTACAGTATGAATGACATTTTGACAACTCGTAAAAAAATCCCTTAAATTTCAGGCAACCTAATGCGATCCATTGCGAATGTAATATTGCTAGTGTGTTGGAAACGGGTAAATCAGATCCGTGGCGGTTGTCACAACAAACCTGCTAACACTCCCCCTCGGCAACAAACCCCTGAGGCCGTTGCATGCAGACTTCTTCCTAGAGATCACCATACAAGATGCATTTTTAACAAAAAGCTGAAATAAAGGCCAATCACGTACCACTACAACTGAAAGAACTTGTCGAGTAGAATGGCAACAACAGGAGAAAATATGTCGAGATAATCTACCCCATAAGTTTGAGTAAATACACGTGCAATCAATTTGGCCTTGTAATGATCAAGACTCCCATATGCATGGTGCTTTACTGTAAACAACTATTTCCAACTGACAATGGATGCCCCATTGGGAGTGGGGACCAAACTCCATGTACCAGGAGACTGTAGGTTAACCATCTCTTCTTCCATGGCCAGACACCATAGACTGTCTCTCAAGGCCTCCTAGTAATTATGTAGGATTTCTACGGTAGATTGGACAAAAACAAATCTCCTAAAGTCCCCTGACAAGTGATCAAAGGAAACCTGGGAAGCAAGAGGATATGATGCACATGTACGCTTCTGCTTTCGTAAAGCAATAGGTACATCCAGGTCATTGGGAATCTCTTCAATCTGTACACCATCCTCCTGTAAAGGTTCCTGCTCAGACACATCTCCAGACCATCATTAGAAACATTATATTTAGAACAAACCTGAGGCGTGCTAGATGACGGGAAATGACCATGAGCAGAAGCAAGCCTATAAGTATAGTATTGTGGCAAGCGTGAAACAGGGACTATGGGAGGTAGTAATACAGAAGGAGGTGTTGGAGGTGGTGACGAAGATGGAGGTAGTGAAGGTAGTGATAGGCTCATAGGAGGAGGTGGCATGCAAACCACATTATCTGAATATGATGAAGTCAACCTATCACCGGTAGGAGAAAAATACAACACCGACTCAAAAAATGTGACATCAATGCTAACATAATATTTAATGCGCAATGGATCATAACATCTATATCTCTTCTGCGTCCTGGAGTACCCAACAAAAACACATTTGACAGCTTTAGGAAATAGCTTGTCAAGACCTGGAGACAATTGATGGACGAACGCAATAAAACTAAAAATATGAGGAGTGAGTGAGAATAATTCCTTCTCTAGAAAAAGCCATGGAGAAAGGAATTTTCTCACCCACTACAGACGACGCCATGCAATTCATAAGATAACAAGCCTTAAGAAACAAATCACCCAGAACGAATGTGGGGCACGACTCTGGATCAGAAGAGTTCAAGTAACTCATGTAAATGACGATGCTTTCCTTCTGCAACGTCGTTTTGTTGAGAAGTATAGGCACGTAATGGTTGATGAACAATACCACAAGATAAAAAGAAATGTGAGAGTGCATGAGTACAGAATTCCAATGCATTATCAGTTCTCATAAATTTGATAGAAGAAGAAAAAACATTCTGCACTTCATTGATAGAAGTTGTAATCACATTCCCAGCTTCAGATTCATTCTTCAATAAAAACACCAATGTTACACGAGAAAAATCATCAACATCAACAGGGTAAAACATGTGCCCCTGGTGAATGGGAACACGACTAGGACCCCAAATGTCAACATGAAGGAACTCAAAAAGGGAGCAACTGCTCCGACTTTGACGACTAGGAAAAGCAGACCGATGGTGCTTTCCCAACTGACATGCCTCACATTGGAAGGGTGAGCGAGGTGGGAACTGAGGGAGAACTTGATGCATCTTCTGAAGGGAAAGGTGACCAAAGCGTAGGTGCCACAAAAAAAGTGAGACTAGTCCTGTAGAATGGGAGGATAAACCTACATATGAAGTTCGGACAAATCGATAGAGGCCACCCTACTCATGACCACAACCAATCACCCTGCCTATAAGAATGTCCTGAATAAAAGAGACGATGGGTCAAAAATATCTCGACAATGCAAATTCTTACGTAATCTGATTAATAGATAATAAAATCATAGAAAAGCCAGGTGCATGCAACACATTCTGCAGACGCACTGAAGGCGTAAAATTAATCTCCCCCTGTCATGTGATCGGGGAATGAGTTCCATCGGTTATAACAAAAGTTTCGTTGGAGGAACCTGACTGTTTGATGCAAGTTGATCTCTGTATCCACACAAGTGATGTGCTGCCCTGGAGTCCATAATCCATTCTGTAATATCATATCCATGACAAGTAGTAAGAGCATAAATGATGCCTAAGGTACGGGCAGAGGTAGAGGCAAAAGCAACAACATATAAGTGGCCTCCTAGAGCAGGCGAGGAAGCAATATGACCAGCATGAGGCATAATGTCCATCAATTGAGTTACTAGGTCATCAAACTTCTGGTCTGAAAACGGAGTCGCAGGAAACTCCACCTGCTCTGCTACACGAGCCGATGCAGGAAAATCATGCTTGGAGTAGCATGCATCCTTTGTGTGCCTAGGACGATGATAGTAAATGCAGGGCTGACTCTACCATGAGGTCCACGGCCACGAAACTGAGAAGAGCCCCCCCAACTGCAGCAGGCTACCATCATAGGAGAAGTCTGAGTAGAAGCAAGTGATGAGGCATTGATGCTAACATAATATTTAATGCGCAATGGATCATAACATCTATATCTCTTCTGCGTCCTGGAGTACCCAACAAAAGCACATTTGACAGCTTTAGGAAATAGCTTGTCAAGACCTGGAGACAATTGATGGACGAACGCAATAAAACTAAAAATATGAGGAGTGAGTGAGAATAATTCCTTATCTAGAAAAAGCCATGGAGAAAGGAATTTTCTCGCCCACTACAGACGACGCCATGCAATTCATAAGATAACAAGCCTTAAGAAACGCATCACCCAGAACGAATGTGGGGCACGACTCTGGATCAGAAGAGTTCAAGTAACTCATGTAAATGGCGATGCTTTCCTTCTGCAACGTCGTTTTGTTGAGAAGTATAGGCACGTAATGGTTGATGAACAATACCACAAGATAAAAAGAAATGTGAGAGTGCATGAGTACAGAATTCCAATGCATTATCAGTTCTCATAAATTTGATAGAAGAAGAAAAACATTCTGCACTTCATTGATAGAAGTTGTAATCACATTCCCAGCTTCAGAGTCATTCTTCAATAAAAACACCAATGTTACACGAGAAAAATCATCAACATCAACAGGGTAAAACCTGTGCCCCTGGTGAATGGGAACACGACTAGGACCCCAAATGTCAACATGAAGGAACTCAAAAAGGGAGCATCTGCTCCGACTTTGACGACTAGGAAAAGCAAACAGATGGTGCTTTCCCAACTGACATGCCTCACATTGGAAGGGTGAGCGAGGTGGGATCTAAGGGAGAACTTGACGCATCTTCTGAAGGGAAAGGTGACCAAAGCGTAGGTGCCACACAAAAAGTGAGACTAGTCCTGTAGAATGGGAGGATAAACCTGCATATGAAGTTCAGACCAATCGATAAGGGCCACCCTACTCATGACCACAACCAATCACCCTGCCTATAAGAATGTCCTGAATAAAAGAGACAATGGGTCAAAAATATCCCGACAATGCAAATCCTTCGTAATCTGATTAATAGATAATAAAATCATAGAAAAGCCAGGTGCATGCAGCACATTCTGCAGACGCACTGAAGGCGTAAAATTAATCTCCCCCTGTCATGTGATCGGGGAATGAGTTCCATCGGTTACAGCAACAGTTTTCCTTGGAGGAACCTGACTGTTGAATGCAAGTTGATCTCTGTATCCACACAAGTGATGTGCTGCCCTGGAGTCCATAATCCATTATGTAATATCATATCCATGACAAGTAGTAAGAGCATAAATGATGCCTAAGGTACGGGCAGAGGTAGAGGCAAAAGCAACAACATATAAGTGGCCTCCTAGAGCAGGCAAGGAAGCAATATGATGCAGCGTGATCTCTAATTATAGGGCCAAATTTTTAATTAATTTAGTGGTCAATTTTATTTACGTTTTTTTTAATTATCGTATCTCTAATTAAATAAATGAGATTGCATGTAATCTCAATCAATTAGTTGTCGATTTTGAATTTCAAATTAGTTAGAGTCATTTTAGGATAAATTGGTTGTCAATTTAAATTAGTTTCTATTTTTGTAATGTCATCCCTCTTATATAAAGGGATGATGGTCCAATGTTTTTAAGCAGTCAAGTATTAAGAAAATTTGAGTTTATCTCATTATCTCTCTCTATCTCTCATCTCTCCTCCCGCGATCTCCGCGTTCTTCTCCCTCAACCTCTCGTGTTCCCGGCGAGTTTCTCTCCTCAACCCCTCAATTTTCTCCACCAAAATTTCTACCAAAAAATTATTATTATTATTATCGCCGCGCGATTTTGTTTGCATCATTTGGTATCAGAGCATGGATACCGAATCGTTCCTACGATTCGACGATCCTGTCGAATATTGGTGTTTGAAGTTCGGTCTCAGCCGTCCGTCTCATGGTTCGCGCTCGCATTCAAGTTCAAAGAAGTTCCAGCAGCGACTTATATCATGCCTCAAAGTCCAAGCATGGTTAGCCGCGCAAATCGGTGAAGATTGGTTCGTCGACAACGAAAGTCAGATCGCTGTATCCGCTGTTCAACCCGATTTCGAACAAAAAAATGAAGATCTAGCCGCCAACAACGAGAATCCCGCCGCCCACAACGAATCGGTCGTTGTCCCGGCCGTTTTAGAAGGAAAAAGCGAGGAGACGACTGTTGTCCAGGATATTTCAGATCTCATGCCGCTAACGGAGTTGGTCCCATCACCCCATCCGACCACCCCGGCACCGCCCAAACCATCCCGGGTACTCTCCCTCCCCTTCTCCTCCTCGCTGACTTCGTCCAGCGCCCTCTCCCCCCATTCCTTCTCCTCCCCTCTCGATTCCGCCCCCTCCCCTCCCCTCTTTCCCCATGCTCCTCTCCCCCCTCCGTTGTTCGCCTCTCCAACACCACCACCAGCCCGCAACGCCGCCGCGCACCCAAGATCCCACCTGCGCCACCCCTCGTTCCCAGCTGACGCCGCCCAAACTCGACGACACCCAGCGCAACCCCGCCGCCCGATCTCGCCCCCTCCAGTGCCAGCGCCTCCCGAGCGAACCCTTGCAACCCTCCTCTCCTCCCCGCGCAATCGCCATCGCCGCGCCTTCCCCGCACCCTCAGCGCGCCTTCCCCGCCACCTCTCCCATCCCGCGCCGCGCCGCCTCTCGGTGGGGAAGAAAGAAACCCTATCGGGTGATATCTCAACCAAAGGAGCCGAATCCCTCAATTCTAGGGATTTGAGATTGAATGGGAAAAATTGCAAAGAAAAATCCCAAGAATCCCCTAATTGCAGAAAGGCCAAGAGCAATAGGAAAGAAAAGAAGAATGGAGGGGTACGAAAATTGCGCCCAGGCCCCTGGCTGCACAAATATTTAAAAAAGAATAATGCAAACCAGGGATTTGAGGACCCTCCATATCCAAATAGGACTAGGGCCTTGGGCTTCCCCTATATAAGGATCCCATGGCTTCATTCCTTGGACACATCTCCTCTTCTCCTCTCCTTGTGCCATTGTTTCACTATGGATTCCCCAAGGGCCATATAATTCATGCCTCATCAATTTTTCCATCATCACAATGAGGAGGCAAAATTCCAGAAGACGCCGCCGTTTGCGCCACACATGTTCTTCCACAACGAAAGCCGCGCCCGCATATGGAGTCCGCCATTCGCCCCACACCAGTTCTTCCAGAAGATGGCAGAGCACGCAGATTCGACCTCCAAGCCTACATCAAGCAATTCATCGGGAGATGAATTTTTAAAGTGGAGGAGAGTTGATGCAGCGTGATCTCTAATTATAGGGCCGAATTTTTAATTAATTTAGTGGTCAATTTTATTTACATTTTTTTTAATTATCATATCTCTAATTAAATAAATGAGATTGCATGTAATCTCAATCAATTAGTTGTCGATTTTGAATTTCAAATTAGTTAGAGTCATTTTAGGATAAATTGGTTGTCAATTTAAATTACTTTCTATTTTTGTAATGTCATCCCTCTTATATAAAGGGACGAGGGTCCAATGTTTTTAAGCAGTCAAGTATTAAGAAAATTTGAGTTTATCTCATTATCTCTCTCTATCGCTCCTCTCATCTCCCGCGATCTCCGCGTTCTTCTCCCTCAACCTCTCGTGTTCCCGACGAGTTTCTCTCCTCAACCCCTCTATTTTCTCCACCAAAATTTCTACCAAAAAAATATTATTATTATTATTATTATTATTATCGCCGCGCAATTTCGTTTGCATCACAATATGACCAGCATGAGGCATAATGTCCATCAATTGAGTTACAAGGTCATCAACCCTCTGGTCTGAAGACGTAGTCGCAGGAAACTCCACCTACTCTGCTACACGAGCCGATGCAGGAAAATCATGCTTGGAGTAGCATGCATCCTTTGTGTGCCTAGGACGATGATAGTAAATGCAGGGCTGACTCTACCATGAGGTCCACGGCCACGAAACTGAGAAGAGCCCCCCCCCCCCCAACTGTAGGAGGCTGCCATCATAGGAGAAGTATGAGTAGAAGCAAGTGATGAGACATTGATGCTAACATAATATTTAATGCGCAATGGATCGTAACATCTATATCTCTTCTGCGTCCTGGAGTACCCAACAAAAACACATTTGACAACTTTAGGAAATAGCTTGTCAAGACCTGGAGACAATTGATGGATGAACGCAATAAAACTAAATATATGAGGAGTGAGTGAGAATAATTCCTTCTCTAGAAAAAGCCATGGAGAAAGGAATTTTCTCACCCACTACAGACGACGCCATGCAATTCATAAGATAACAAGCCTTAAGAAACAAATCTCCAAGAACGAATGTGGGGCACGACTCTGGATCAGAAGAGTTCAAGTAACTCATGTAAATGGCGATGCTTTCCTTCTGCAACGTCGTTTTGTTGAGAAGTATAGGCACATAATGGTTGATGAACAATACCACAAGATAAAAAGAAATGTGAGAGTGCATGAGTACAGAATTCCAATGCATTATCAATTCTCATAAATTTGATAGAAGAAGAAAAAACATTCTGCACTTCATTGATAGAAGTTGTAATCACATTCCCAGCTTCAGATTCATTCTTCAATAAAAACACCAATGTTACACGAGAAAAATCATCAACATCAATAGGGTAAAACATGTGCCCCTGGTGAATGGGAACACGACTAGGACCCCAAATGTCAACATGAAGGAACTCAAAAAGGGAGCAACTGCTCCGACTTTGACGACTAGGAAAAGCAGACCGATGGTGCTTTCCCAACTGACATGCCTCACATTGGAAGGGTGAGCGAGGTGGGATCTGAGGGAGAACTTGATGCATCTTCTGAAGGGAAAGGTGACCAAAGCGTAGGTGCCACAAAAAAAGTGAGACTAGTCCTGTAGAATGGGAGGATAAACCTGCATATGAAGTTCGGACCAATCGATAGAGGCCACCCTACTCATGACCACAACCAATCACCCTACCTATAAGAATGTCCTGAATAAAAGAGACGATGGGTCAAAAATATCCTGACAATGCAAATCCTTCGTAATCTGATTAATAGATAATAAAATCATAGAAAAGCCAGGTGCATGCAACACATTCTGCAGACGTATTAAAGGTGTAAAATTAATCTCCCCCTGTCATGTGATCGGGGAATGAGTTCCATCGGTTACAACAACAGTTTTCCTTGGAGGAACCTGACTGTTGGATGCAAGTTGATCTCTGTATCCACACAAGTGATGTGCTGCCCTGGAGTCCATAATCCATTCTGTAATATCAGATCCATGACAAGTAGTAAGAGCATAAATGATGCCTAAGGTACAGGGAGAGGTAGAGGCAAAAGCAACAACATATAAGTGGCCTCCTAGAGCAGGCGAGGAAGCAATATGACTAGCATGAGGCATAATGTCCATCAATTGAGTTACTAGGTCATCAAACCTCTGGTCTGAAGACGGAGTCGCAGGAAACTCCACCTGCTCTGCTACACGAGCCGATGCAGGAAAATCATGCTTGGAATAGCATGCATCCTTTGTGTGCCTAGGACGATGATAGTAAATGCAGGGCTGACTCTACCATGAGGTCCACGGCCACGAAACTGAGAAGAGCCCCCCCAACTGCAGGAGGCTGCCATCATAGGAGAAGTCTGAGTAGAAGCAAGTGATGAGACATTGATGCTAACATAATATTTAACGCGCAATGGATCATAACATCTATATCTCTTCTGCGTCCTGGAGTACCCAACAAAAACATATTTGACAGCTTTAGGAAATAGCTTGTCAAGACCTGGAGACAATTGATGGACGAACGCAATAAAACTAAAAATATGAGGAGTGAGTGAGAATAATTCCTTCTCTAGAAAAAGCCATGGAGAAAGGAATTTTCTCACCCACTACAGACGAAGCCATGCAATTCATAAGATAACAAGCCTTAAGAAACGCATTACCCAGAACGAATGTGGGGCACGACTCTAGATCAGAAGAGTTCAAGTAACTCATGTAAATGGCGATGCTTTCCTTCTGCAACGTCGTTTTGTTGAGAAGTATAGGCACGTAATGGTTGATGAACAATACCACAAGATAAAAAGAAATGTGAGAGTGCATGAGTACAGAATTCCAATGCATTATCAGTTCTCATAAATTTGATAGAAGAAGAAAAAACATTCTGCACTTCATTGATAGAAGTTGTAATCACATTCCCAGCTTCAGATTCATTCTTCAATAAAAACACCAATGTTACATGAGAAAAATCATCAACATCAACAGGGTAAAACTTAGGATGCAACCAGCTCAGAAAAACATTCCCAGCTTCAGAATGTGTAGACTTAGGATGCAACCACATCCATCAACAGGATACTGACCGTGATGCAGGAGAAGACAGATACCTCAGGGGGCGCAGAAGAGACCTGCGACAACAGGGACTGTGCACACGAGACTCGTGGCCGACGACAGCGCAAGAGAGAGCTGGCGGCGGGCAGCGGCGACGTGGATGAGACTCGCGGTCGGCAACGATGTGCAGCGGAAGAGAGAGGGAGAGAGCAGACAACGGCGACGAGCAGAAGAGAGAGAGGGCCGACGACATGCAAGGACTGGCGGGTGGAGTTAGGGCTTCTCGGGTACGTGAGCTCAAGTCTAGGACCACCGCTCTGATACCATATTGGGAAAAAGAATCAGAGTTGTCTATTACATGAACCTTAGGGCTCATAGACAGGAATAATGTAAACTGAGAAAATAGTAGAGAAACATAAATATAACTCTACAATGTGTATTCAAGAAACAACATATATAATTATGTATAGGCTGTAAAAAAACTCAGGCATGCCAATCCCAAGCCCGGGTAATTTGAGGAGGGTTACGCCTTAGGTAGTCGACAACCAACACAAGAGAGACAAAATCCTAAATAGTGTTGTTTTCAAGAACACTATTTACGATTTGATTTCAAAATAGTTCAGATCTTTTCAACATGGATTTAAGTGAACATTGAGATTTCATTGGGGCGTTCCCTGCTAGCATTTCGTTGGGGCGTTCCCTACCAGCGATATGTTGCATCGTCCGAATGTAATACGAAGTTGGCAAGGCCGCTACATCGTTGCCCATATGTAGTTCAAATTTTACAATGGTTCTCGCATGAAAAACACATACGAGTAAATAAGCAAGATTCGTCGCATCGCCGTCCAGATGCAGTCCAAAATTTACAAGAGTTCTATAATGATGGATGCATGCGAGTAAAGAAGTTAGTCCAAAAGAGGTTGCAAAGAAAGTTGCAGATAAGTAGTTGGAATATTGGTACTTTGACTAGCAAATCGATGGAGATAGTAGATATGATGGAAATAAGGAACATTCAGATACTATGTTTCCAAGAGACAAAATGGGTTGGAGAGAAAGGAAATGAGTTCAAGAAGACACGCTTAAAACTTTGGTATTTAGGTAAAGGGCAGAAATGATGTTGGAGTAGTTGTCCATAAAGATTTGAAGGATTGTGTGTTTAAGGTCAAAGATTTGGGGATCGGATTATTTTGCTAAAAGTGGTGCTCGAAGAAGTTATGAATACCATATCAGTTTATCACCGCAAATTAGTTTAGTTGAAAGGATTAAACAAGATTTTTGGGAGGATTTGGATAAGATTATGCAAGGAAACCCATAAAGAGAGATGATTTGCCTAGCTGGAGATATTAATGGAGATGCAGAAAATATGCTTCAGGGTATGTTGGAGTTCATGGAGGACATGACTTCGAGGATAGAAATGAAAAAGGAAAAGTCATTCTGGATTTTGTAATGACTTATGATATTTTCATAGCAAACACTCTCTTCAAGAAGAGGGATGTGACATCTGGATCCGAATAACCTGAATCCGACATGACTATGGGTCTGCATAATCAATTAAAATTCAATTATATTGAACAAATCCAGAACGATCCATAGATCGCAGATCGAATTTCGTTTGGACGCAATCGACTAAAAATCGATCGCATCGTAATTCGTTTCATCGAAAAAATCCGCGATGCAAAATCAGGATCGCAAAAAAAAACGGGACTACCATAAAATCCGATTCGATGAAATAACACCAAAGAAATTGATCGTTCGTCGATCAGAGATAATTTGACAATTTAACATCACAAAATTTGATTGCAAACCAAGGCTGTATTTCGCCAATTTGTGAATCCATTTTGGATCAGAAAAGTATGAATATTATAGATGTTGTGAAAAGAGTCTTCGATAATCATTCAGGAAAACCCTAGGCTCCATTATATAGGGAGAGACCTTAAGGGTAAATTACAAAGAGGTCTATAAAAGATAAAGAAATAACGACAAGATACATAAAGTGATAATAATACTAGAAACTATCTCTACACTCCCCCTCAAGGTGGAGCATAGATGTCTATCATGCTCAGCTTAGATAAACATCTCTGAAAAGGTCCTCTGAGCAGTAGCTTGGTGAATATACCAGTCTGATCTCCTGAGCTCACATGTGCAGTAGATATCAATCCTCTCTGGATCAAGTCTCTAGTGTAATGGCAGTCAACTTCAATATGCTTGGTCCTTTCATGGAAAGTTGGATTGTTGGCAATGAATAATGCCGCCTGATTGTCACACTGAAGCTTCATAGGTAGGCGCACAACTACAAGTAGATCTTCTAGTACGGAATTAACCCACATCATTTCCGTGCTGGCTTGAGCCATGGCCCTATATTCGGATTCGACACTAGACCTTGCCACAACAGTTTGTTTCTTGCTTTTCCAAGAAACCAGAGAGCCTCCGACAAACACTGCGAACCCTGAGGTTGATTTTCGATCCTTAGGGCATCCTGCATAATCTGTGTCTGCACACGCTGAGATGGATAAGTCTGTGCCCTTTCTGAATAGCAGCGCTGACCTTGGAGAAGACTTCAGATAGCTCAGTATCATGTGTATAGCATCCATGTGAACCTGTCTTGGCTGCTCCATAAATTGACTTACCCTGCTAACTGCAAATGCAATGTCTGGACGAGTTATGGTAATGTAGAGGAGTTTTCCCACCATTTCTCTATATCTCCTCTTATCTACTTCATCAGTATCACCATCATACAACCTCATGCTAGGGTCCATGGGAATACTTGATGGTTTGCATCCATCCATGCCAGTCTCAATCAGGAAGTTTGTAATGTACTTCCGTTGGGTCATCACCAAGCCCTGTGCATTCCTTGCAAATTCCAACCCCAGAAAGTATCTTAGGGTTCCAAGATCCTTTGTAACGAACTGACGGCCTAGGAATGCCTTCGCCCTCTCTATGCCCTGAACATCGTCTCCTGTAACAAGAATATCATCCACATAGACCATAATGACAACCGTACCTGTCGATGACTTCTGGACAAACAACGAGTGATCGGCATTTGACCTCTTGAATCCTTGTTGCTCAATTAGGTTGGACAGCTTCTGGAACCATGCTCTCCGACTCTGTTTGAGGCCATATATCGCCTTGTGAAGTCTACAGACCATCTGCTTCTCCCCCTCAGCAGTAAACCCAGATGGCTGCTGCATGTAGACTTCCTCCTTTAAGTCCCCGTACAGAAAGGCATTCTTGACATCTAGTTGAGATATACTCCAATCACGGACCACAGCAACAAATAAGAGAATACGAAGGGTAGAGTGTCTCGCCACTGGAGAGAATGTATCCATGTAATCCACGCCATAGGTTTGTGTAAACCCACGGGCGACCAAGTGTGCTTTGTACCTATCCAATGTGCCATATGCATGATATTTGACTGTGAAGACCTACTTACAGCTCACAATGGATGCATCAGGAGGTGCAGGGACCAAAGACCATGTGCCACGGGACTGCAAGGCCCTCATCTCTTCTTCCATAGCTAATCGCCAGCAATCATTCTTCAAAGCTTCCTGGTATGTCCGTGGTATATCCACGGAAGACAAGGCTGTGGCAAATCTCTGAAAATCACCAGTGAGACGGTGAAAGGAAACCTGTGAAGCAAATGAATAAGAGGCACATTGCCTCCTCTGCTTCCGAATAGCAATCGGAACATCAAGATCATCATCTGTTGTACTGGATGGGCTAGTGTCGTCTTGTACTGAAGAATCATGCACATGTACCAAACCTGACCCGTCAGTAATAATGCCATCTGAACATACCTGAGGCGTGATAATTGGCTGATGTGTAGTCTGAGCAGGACCTGACCGACGCGTATAGAATTTAGGTAACAGTGAAACGATAGGCCGTGGAATGGGTGGAGGAGGAGGTGGTGGTGGTGGTGCTGGCGTGGGGACAGGCATAGGGGACGACTCACGTGAAATCCATGTAGGTGGTGGAGGAACATAGACATCATCAGTGGTAGTGGATGGTACCATTCTGTCACCTGCAGGAGAGAAATACATGACAGACTCAAAGAAAGTGACATCAGCACTCACGGAGTACCTCTTAGTCGTAGGATCATAACACCGGTAGCCCTTCGGAGTCCTGGAATAACCAAAAAAGACGCACTTGACTGCTCTAGGAGAGAGTTTGTCAAGTCCGGGAGATAGACGATGAACGAAAGCCACAGTACCAAAGACATGTGGAGTCAGTGAGAATAACTCCTTATCTGGAAAAATAAGAGAGGTAGGTATCTTCTCACCAAGAACTGAGGATGGCATTCGATTGACCAGATAATATTCAGTAAGAACAGCGTCCCCCCAGAATGAAATAGGAGCACAACTCTGAATCAACAGGGTTCGAGTAATATCCAAGAGATGGCGATGCTTTCTTTCCGCCACACCATTTTGCTGTGATGTATATGCACAAGTGGTTTGGTGAATAATACTCTTTGATGAAAGAAATTGAGAAAGTGAGCGTGTACAAAATTCTAGGGCATTATCCGTTCGAACATATTTGACTGAGGAAGAGAAAACATTGTGCACTTCATTAATCAAATTCTTGATCACATCTCCTGCTTCAGATTTATTCTTCAAAAGAAAGACCCATGACACACGAGAAAAATCATCCACTACCACAAGATAAAACTTGTGCCCCTGATGATCGGGAACACGACTCAGACCCCATATATCTATATGTGACAACTCAAATGAGGAGCTACTGCTCCGACTCTGACGACTTGAAAAGCTCGACCTATGATAATTTCCCAACTGACATGCTTCACAGCGAAAAGACGAACTAGGAGAGATCTGGGGCAGAAGATGGCGCATTTTCTGGAGCGGAAGGTGACCAAACCGGAGATGCCAGATGTACGGAGAGACTGGTCCGGCAGAATGAGAGGAGACGCCAGCATAGGAATCCCGAACCAGCCGATATAAACCATTCTGCTCAGAGCCACAGCCAATCACCTTGCCCGTGAGTATGTCCTGAAAAATGAGAGAAGACGGGTCAAATATAGCACGACAATGCAAATCCTTCGTAAGCTGACTAATAGATAGCAAATTCATTGAGAACTCAGGAGCATGTAGGACGTTCTGTAGCTGCATAGTGGAGGATAGGAAGACCCCCCCCCCCCCCCCGTCCAACAAGGGGCGAATGGGTACCATCTGCTATCTGCATTGAACGGCCGGGAGGAATGTCCCTATAGGCCTGTAATCTATCTCTATCTCGGCAGAGATGATGTGTGGCTCTGGAATCTATAACCCAGTCAGATATATCATGAGATGGTGTGAATGCAGTAGATCTACCTGAGGTACTAGCAGCGGCTGATGAACTGGCAGAGGCAGTAGCAGCAATATCTGAAGAACCACCAAACGAATCACCAGATGAATGTGGCATAATATCTCGGAGACGGGCCACAAGTTCGTCAAATCGATTATCTGCAGTAGACGGTAATGGAGACTGAGAGTGCTCTACAACACGTGCCGATGCTGGGAATCCATGCTTAGAATAGCATGTCTCCTCCGAGTGTCCTGTGCGGTGACAATAGGAGCATGTCTGACTAAAGCACCACCCCTTCCCTGGGGTCCACGGCCACGTCCACGACCACGACCAGAAGGCGGTCCACCTCTCCTACGCGAGACTGTCATCGCTGATGGGGGTGGAGTAGAAGAGCTGGAGGAAACTGGAATGCGACTGAGCCTTCTGTAAACATCCTCCACTGGAGGAATAACTGCATCAGCTAGGATCTGAGACCGGGCGGCATCATACTCAGGATCAAGAGCCGCAAGTAGAACACCCACCATGGTGGCGTTCCGAAACGTCTTCTGCTGTTCAGGAGTAGCAGTGAGAGGAATGGTACTGTATAACTTCTCAAACATCCCTCTTAGGGATGTGTATAGGGAATGGAGAGGTCTGCCGCTCTGCTTCATTGTGAAAATGTCATGCTGAAGCTGCAACATCTTTGTCTCATTTCGCACCTGCGAATATGTAGCAGCAAGAATGTCCCACATTGCCTTAGCAGTGGGCTAATGGAGGACGTCGTTAGCAATCTCCATCGTCAATGTACCAGACAACCAGACCTTTGCGTAGGAGTCATCAGCCTCCCATGAGGCATATATCCATGTCTTCTCTGCGGGCTCATCCTCGGTAAGAATGTGCTTCTTACCATTCGACTTCATGAGGCTCATGAACTGCATAGCCCAAAGCTCATAGTTAGACCCGTCCATCTTCACTATTGGCGCAGGACCTTTGAATGTGCCGGTGGAGGGCATATCGACTTTCGATTCTGACATACTGCCGCTTGGAGAAGAAGTAGGGTATGTAGACACGGTGATGAATGTCTACACCAACTGCATCGGATTTGAGTGCGTATGTAGACGTTACGCACTCAAATCCATATATCGGACGAAGAGAGGACTAGGGCACGCCTCAGAGGAGGCTTACAGCCCTTGCAGCGGCTGGCTGAGTGCCGCCTGGGGGCCGCCTAGAGGCTTGCGCGGCTGGCTGGGATGGGACAGCGGCTGGGAGCCGCCTAGAGCCTGCGCGGCGGGCTGGTAGGCCGCCTGGGAGCCTAGGGCAGCAGGCTGGAGGCCCTAGCGGCGGGATGGGGGTCTCAGGCGACGGGCTGGGGACCGCGCGGAGGCCTAGGGCGAGACGAAGAAGCTCTAGGGCGGCTGGGAGAAGCCCTAGGGAGAGAGAGAGAGAGGCGGCGGCGTGAAAGAGAGGGAGCCGGAGATCGGCGCCGAGGAGAGGGCGACGGGTGGGGAAGGGGTTGGCGGGTGTGGAGAGCCCTAGGGCGGCTCTGATACCATGTTGTGAAAAGAGTCTTCGATAATCATTCAGGAAAACCCTAGGCTCTCTTATATAGGGAGAGACCTTAAGGGTAAATTACAAAGAGGTCTATAAAAGATAAAGAAATAACGACAAGATACATAAAGTGATAATAATACTAGAAACTATCTCTACAATAGTCATTTTGTTCGTCATTCGGAGATGACTGAAACGAGCTATTGAACATCTGAATTGGAGATATAGGGTAGAAATGCAGACAACTTTGGTATTCTAAAAGAGGGGGATAAAGAACATTTAAAAGAACAGAAATTCTAATTTCAGTAGCAACCCAACACTTAGCTATTTCTCTTCCTCCACTTGGCAAAACCAATGTCTCTTTTCTTCCTCATAAACATCAAACCCTTCCCCTTACTTTTCCTCCAAAATGTCTCCCAAAAAGACCTTCCTTTCCAGCTAAGAGAGCTCCAGCTCTCTTCTTCTTGCTCCAGGTAGCAACTAAGTCGTCGTTGTTCCGTTACAGGAACTGCAGCCCCTGAAGCTACTGAAGCGGCTGGAGTTGCTGCTCCCCCTCCACATCTTCTGTTGCAGCTCAAGCTGCTGACTGAGCAGCAAGTTTTGCTGCTCCTGTTGCTTCTGGGAACGACTGCAACAAGCAGCTGCTGCTGCTCCTTCAAGCAGCTGCAGCAGCTACCTTTTCACCGAATTGGAGCACCTCCCATCGCCAGTTGCTGCTCCTCTCCAGGAGCTGTTCTTGGAGTTGCTCAAGGACCTTCTACTCCTTGCTTTGCAGCTACTGCATGTTGAGGATTTATCTCCAAACTTGGAGAAAATAAAGGTACAATCACACCCTCATTTGCTACCATCTGTGTAACCTCAAACACAGTGATTTCCATATTCAAGTATAAGTTTAAGCTCCTGAATTCATAGAGTTTAGGATCAAATTTGGGGGTGTTTACATAAATTTCCTGCCCTCAAAAAGCTATAGTTTTTAGTATTTGATAAATTAAATTTAAGGATAAATTGCATGCTAATAGACCTAATTTCAGACTATTATAAGCGACTGTTCATGCCTTAAAATTTGAAGAAATTTGGGGGATATGTATGCATGCTCTGCTAATATTTGATTAATTATTTGGCTAAGAATTTGAGGAAAATTGTGGGTTTCTTGCATAAGATTATTGCTATTCGAAAAGTTACTGAATTATGAAATAAATTTTGAATTTAAGATCTGTTCAGTTCAAAAATTTGAATAGGAATTAAAAAAAGAATATATGAAAAAAATTAAAAAAAATGTTGTACTGCACTTAAATTTTAATTTTAATTTAAGATTTCACTTATTATTTTTGATACGAAAGAAATTAAATTCATGTTCCTAAATTTTAAAATAAATTTAAGATTCTGTTACTGTTCACTTATTAAACTTTTGATATGGAAGAGATTGAATTCCTTGTTCTTAAAGTTTACTTTAAATTCAAGATTCTATTATTGTTTAAAAAAATACATTTGATTTAAATATATATATGAAGTATATTCTAAGTTCAGACCACTTGATCTCATTTTTTAAACCGAAAGAATTAGGGGTAATTTGATACGAATTAGTTCTAATTTCACACCACTAAACAAGTCATATTTTGCATGCTTGAAAGATGAAATTTGGGGGGGGGGGGGATTAACATGAAACTAAGATCAAATTATAGCCATTGTTTTCAAGATTAAAAACTGACACTAAATTTAGATCTAATAAGCAGCTCTAAATTTCATGAGTCAAATAAGAAAAATAGTTGAACTTAAATCCAAGATCAGTTGGGATTCCTGCATTAATCTAAATTTGAATCCAGATCTAATGAACAACTTCTAATCTCATGATTTGAAAGATGAGATCATTGGGGTGTTTTCATACAAGTGACTTATAAAATCAAGATCAATAATTGGGCTACCAACTTATGAGCTAAATAAGATAATTTGTGATCAATGACTGAAAATCTTCGTGATCAATCCTTTAGGTATGAATCACTAACTATGGATCCTATTAAATAAGATTGTCGAAAAGATGCCTAGATCTGTAAAGTTAACCACAACAGAGATTGAGAAAGAATTGATGAATCAAGTGATGGTGAATCGGTGATGTTGTAAATTGTGCCGGTCATGGTGACCCTTACACCTGATTGTGCGAGGGTGCAGTGACCCTCAATTGGGCGGGAGATAGGAAGCCTAGATAGGGCAGCGGTCGCCTAGTGCGCGGATCTAAGATCCCAATCTTTTCCTGGTTTTCATGGTTCTTTGCCTCGTTTGGATCCACATGTTTACTTTTTGACCAGTTCTGCTGGCCCTCGTCCTGTAGGGTTCCTAGGAAGGAGGACCCTTAGTTTTTCTTTACGAGCTCGTTTACCCGTACCTGTCGGTCTCGTCTAGAGAAACTCAATTCAGAGAGTCTCTCTCACCCGTCTCAGGGGCGTAGTTGTGGAGAGTGCCTAGCCCACTCCCGGACCACACTTCCACTGGGAGGGCGAGACAGAAGAGTCGCTTTCGAGGTTTTCTCACCGCTTGAGTTTGGTTACAATTAAGCTTGGTTACTCTTTAGTTTGGTTACATTTGAGCTTGGTTACCTTTGAGCTAGGTTCTATTGAGACCGTTTACTGTTCTGCCAATAAATCCTGACGAGGAAAAGATGATGGATAGAAATTATCTATGTTAGAATAAGAGCAATTACTACGGATGTTAGCAGAAGCTAATGGACATGTTGGGAACTTACTTAGGATACATTATATTCCACTCATGCCTACGGAGGCACCACAACCCTAAGGTTTTCTCCACGCCTTAGAGTCATAGTGTAAGGTCACACCCAGACCAAGACCACGGACTATCCACCGAGCTCGAGAAATTTCACAAGAAAAGATCAGATCATGAAACTCATCATCTACCTCTATTAAGATCCATCAACATAAATTATAAATAACAAAATGATGATGGCCTAAATAAGAATCTTATAAATAAATAAAAGTAATAAGAATGGGTAGTTAAGGTGTGATGAGTGAACAAAGGGATGGACATACGTAATAGCTTGAAAACTATCTTTCCGTGCAAGTAGCTTGTTAAATTTAAATGTCAAATCATATCTACTTGCTTTCTTTTGAAACCACTGAGATACCTGTTATTTTAATAAATTAGATTGTACCCAACTTTTGCTGACATTCTTTTCTTCCAAACATGAATGGAAGGTAAAGCACCTGCATCACAGTAATCCGACAACAGGACCTGAGCTTCCGCAGCTTACTTTTGACGGTACATTATACCTTTTGTTCATGATAATGTAAAATCTCATGTGCTTATTTTTGTCTCTTTTGTTACATAATGTAATTTTCTATTGGCATATGTAACTTTATATGAAAATTAATGCAAATATCTTTTGGTGACAATTTGTAGTTCTGTGGTTATCAATTTGTGAATGTCATTTGAAATCTCGAAAAAATTTCCCTCATTTTCTATAACCTAATGCGATCAATACCAAGTGTATTACTACGAGTGATGTGTAAACGGGTAACCTACATCCTGGAGCATGCATCTCACATTCATGGTATCAGAGCAGTGACACCCCGCTATACACATTAGTAGTATTACGATTCCAATTGCATTAAGTTCCCGGATAGCGTCAGTCCTCCGACTTGTCGCGTGTCCGAAAGGGAAATATGACATTCAAATTAAGTTCTCGGATAGCGTCAGTCCTCCGACTTGTCGCGTGTCCGAAAGGAAAATATGACATTCAAATTCAGTATTACGATTCCAATTGCATTAAGTTCTCGGATAGCGTCAGTCCTCCGACTGCTCATTACGACTTGTTGCATTATGTCACCTTCTTGCAATTAATTTTCATATAATATCACAAGAAGAGAAAAGAATAGTTAAAAATGTCAGCGAACATCAAGTATTATGATAAATGATACAAGTTCTCGTGTACAACCATGTCATCCAGAGCCGGCATGGAGTTGGCCAATCGTTTAGAGCGTATATTGGCCGCTCTCACCGATCTACAGCAGCAACAACCAACAGACTGTCATGTGAGGTCAACAGGACTAGATCTTGGCCCAATAGGCGAAGATTACCGAAAGACATAATGATATCGACATGAGATTTGAGGAGCTCTCTAATTTCACCTACCACCTATCCCAGGATGGAACACGACATGAGTAGTCTCAGTCTGTAGAGGTTCCGCAGTCTCAGTTCGATAATCCGCATGAGGAGATATCAGTACATAAAGTCGGGGATGGAGATCATGATAAGGAGCAAGACCATGTACCTTTTGTTGACGAGATTGCACTCGATCACTCTGACATTTGCAAGCATCAGACGATCTTTATTTCCTATTGTTAGAAATCGAAAGCGGAAGCGTAACATGGAAAAAGATAATAAAAGAACAGAAAAAGCGGGATTTTACGTGGAACCCTACTCCGTGAGGAGCGGGATGAAACCACGGGAGAAGCCCTCAACGGGGCATATTGCTTTTTCTCAATGAGTACAGGAGGTCTAGGGCTCTTTATATAGCCTCTCCAGAGCCTCCAAGTCCCACCCACAGGCGGTATGGGACTAAACACTGGATAGGGTAAATGGATCTTCTCCAGGATCCATTTACCCTGCTACAACTCAATAGGTGCACTACCAAATACTCCAACACCTATTAACGAGCCAATGTGTCTGTGTTTGAGGGCACCGAGATATCAGATGAAGCCGAGCAGTGGCTGAAGAGAGTGATGAAGGTACTTCGGATGATTTGCGCAACACGAGACACATGGTTATCTTTTGTAGAGTATTCATTAACAATGTTCGTTGAGAGATGGTAGGAGGTGACAGTTTTCGAGATGGGACGTGAGCCCACATGGGACGCTTTTGAGACGAGTTTCAGACTTCACTTCTTCTCTGGGAAGTGGAAAGAGTCAGAGCTCTGACGGGTGGTTCCAGTGCCTACAATGAATGCACGCTGGATATTGAGGCGAAGTCATTTCACGGCCACGACTATGGCCAAAATCTCATCAATGTCTTGAGTCACGTCCATGACCACGACCAAAGTTACAGACTAGACGTCCACGGAAACTCTGTCGTCCTCTATCCCCGAACGATGAATAATGAGCAGAATTCTCTACAGAGAGCAGGGTGGTTTACATGTAACAGATGAATCTAGTTCCTGAAGACGACTAAAGATGGTTTGAATCAGTGGCAAGGTATCGACAGTCAGAAATTGCTCCTTCACAGCTTCGTAGGAAAAAGATTCTTATATGTCTCCTTGAGCGGATATTTAGTTAGGATATGATTCTTACACTAGCCACCGACGAACACCTTGAATGAACGAGACCATAACACATAGTCTTCCATGCCCTTGAGTTTGATAGATGTGCCATGTACCATCATAGAAGAAGTATGGTACATATGCTTGGTCTCAGTGGGATGAGATATCATCGTAGTCAAGAAGAAGTGACCTAGAAGAGAATAATGTTGTTTTAGTCAAGCATATGGGTGACCTAGATCACCTTTCCTGACCCCCGTCGGACTTCGTAAGCGGCAAACGACGATTGTGATGCCACAATCGGAGTCGCAGGAGGCGTCGGGAATTAGCTAGGTGGCATGTGAGGAGCGATGAAGGCATAAGGGAGCCTTGGCCAGCCGAAGGAGGCATACGAGGCTTTGGTAAAACCTTAGGTGAAGGTGGAAGGAAGCTCTACCGGCCCAAGTGGCTTCGAAGGGGGCTCTATCGCCCCAGGTAGTGTCGGCGAGAAGGTCCATGCGGAGCCTCAGGAGGTGCACAGGACCTCGGTTGTGGCGTGTGGAAACGTGAATCCCCTTACGTGGGGCCCTAGTTGCTGGAAGGAGCTCGCATAAGGGTTTTCTCCCAGACGGCAGTATCCAGGTAAAAACACCGGGTATAGGACTGCTATGCTAATACCATGTGAAGAAAATGGGAGAAAAAAATGCAATACTTTATTCAGGAGGTCTAGGGGTTCTTATATAGGCTGAAAGAGCACTCATAAAAGGGAAATTACATAAACTCAATAGAATAAAATAAACCTAACTCTAACATATATATTTAATGACCAAATATCTTTGCCGACGGTAAAATGAATCAGTTCAAAACTCTCCTATTTCAGCTGATTTTGATGCATGCTCAATGGACCTAAGGTACATCAAGTCCTCTCCAGGGAAAGGCATATTGCTCTCCATAGGCAGCGCGTTCGATCTCATAGCCTATTCAAACAAAGATTACAGAGGATGCATGACAGACAAAAAATCTACTATAGGGTCATGCACTTACTTAGGAGGAAACCTGCTTACTTAGACAAAAACAAACAAGTAGTGGTCCCTCGCTCAAGTACAGAGAGTTGAAAATAGATCGCTAGCTCATGTAGCTGCAGAACTAGCATGGATTTGATCCATACTCACAAATCTTAATATCACTCTCACCATGGAGCTCAAGTGCTACAACCGAGCATCAATGTATATAGCCAACAACCCCATGTTTCATGAATGCACCAAACATGTGGTAGTTAATTGTTATTACACTAGAGATCTGATACAGAAAGGGTTGCTCAGTACTTTCATTGTACCTCAACAGATCAGACAATGGATATGTTCACCAAGTCACATGTTTGAACATAGTTAGAGAAATGTTGCAACAAGCAAAGCATATTGATATGTATGCTCCAATTTGGAGGGGAGTATTGAGTGTTATTTTGTAAACCCTAACTATATGGCTATTCTGGTCGACTCAATACAGAGTCGCCTCCTTCGTAACCCTAACCCTAGGTCTCCACCAATATATGGATTCTTAAGGTTCTTCTCTTGTTATGAAAAACATATTCAGAGTTTCAACAACATTTCCCATCATCCTTCTCAGCGATCTAGGGTCGAACGATTGGATTTAGATGAATACTCCAACTCCAACTGTCGCAAAATAAAAATACGGAATACAAGAAGAGAGCGCACATTATGAAAGAAGCCATGGATGCCATGCAAGGTAGCTAGGCGCAACATGAGGCCATTAGGTGCAATGTCGAGGCTACATGAGAGGGTTGCAGGATGCTTGCAGTAGATAGAGCTGCTGGTTGTGGTGGTAGGCCCCCAATAGTACCGCTAGGCATCGATGTGGGACTCCAACAAGCCTCTTGTCAATACAAGGCTGCGAGAAGCGGTGGGAAGTCATGTTGCATGCACATGAGAGAGATAGGGAGAGATCGACAATTAGTGTCAAGCTATCAAGGGATACCAAATCTCTGGTCTGGACCGTCTCACTAATACTATGTGTAAATAAGCTCAATGTATTTTGTAGGGATGTGTTCCTATGTTTCTGTATTCTTTTATCTATTTCTTTGTGTATTGTTTGTTTTATATAATTTTCCCATAGGCCTCTCCTTTATATAAGAGAGTTTAGAGCTCAAAGAATAAATATTTCTCTTATTTTTCCCAACATGGTATCAGAGCGATGGTCTTAGATCAAAGATGTAGTACCCGAAACCCTAACCCTAGCCCCATCTCATGCCCTCTCGCACGGAGGTGCCCTACCCGTGGCCTCTCCACCCGTCCCTCGTCACCTGCGGCCCCGTCGTCCGACATGTTCTCCTGCGGCCATACTTGTCGCACTCCTTGCGGCCGACCTCCTGCAGCCATAATCGTTGCTTGTCGCCCACCCTTGCGTCGCCGCACCTCCTGCGGCCAAAGCCTTCGCCGCGCCAGGGTTCCTTTTTTCCTTGATGGGGTTGGTTGCGATTTAAGTCTACACATGCAACCTACTTCCCTTATGTCAGTATAGACAACTAGTTCGCCAAGTCTACGATCCTTGTCTTCTTCGACCGACAACATGTCAGAGAACAAGATAGATATCCCCACCACGGGCGCCTTCAGAGGTTCAACACCCATAGTCAAGACGGATGGGTTGAATTACGAGTTGTGGGCATGCAGTTCAGGAGCCTAATGAAGTCGATGGGTAATAAGCATATTCTTACCAAGGAAGAGCCGACGGAGAAGACAGTATTGTATTCCTCATGGGAGGCTGATGACGCATATGCTCAAGTATGGTTGTCTGGTATCTTTATGCCAGAGATTGCAAACGATGTCCTACATCAGCCTACTGCCAAAGCCATGTGGGATATTCTTGCTTCCAAGTATTCACAGGCCAAGAATAAGACAAAAATTCTACAGCTCCAGCATGACATCTTCATTATAAAGCAGAATGGTCGACCCCTACATGCTCACTATACTGCCTTGCGCGGGATGTTTGAGAAGCTTCATAGCTTCATGCCGCTGACGACTACTCCAGAGCAGTTGAAGACATATGGGAATGCTATGATGGTTGGAGTCTTCCTGGCCTCTCTTGGCTCACAGTATGAGGATGTTTCCTCCAAGATATTGGCTGATGCTACCATTCCTCCCATGGAGGAGGCCTTCCGTAGATTAAGACGGATCAATATTTCAACTTTTGGTCCAGTGCTGAATTCCTCTACCATGACCGCCTCTCGTAGAAGAGGCGGTCCATCTCAGTTCTGTGGACGGGGATCACGTAGTAGAGGTGGTCGTGGTCGTGGACCACCTTGTACCTATTGCCACCGATTTGGTCATTCAGAAGACACATGCTACTCCAAGCATGGTTTCCCAGCATCCGCACACAGCATAGCAGGCTCAGCATTATGCAGCTCCACCCACATTAGATCAGCGATATGATGAGCTTGTGTCTCGACTGAGAGACATCATGCCCCCAGTTAGTACCTCTTCACCTGCTTCAGAGAACAGCTTCGACATTGCTGCTACTGCAGGAGCTAGTACCTCAGGTAGCGTTCATGCCTCTACTTCTTATCATGGTTCCGATATCTCAGAATGGATCATAGATTCTGATGCCACACATCATCTGTGTGGAGATAGAGATCAACTCATAGCCTACAGGTAGGTTTCTCCAGGAAGGACTGTGGTCATAACAGATGGGACTCATTCCCCAATCACAGAACAGGGGGAGAGCACCTTGACGCCCTCTATGCGGTTGCAGAATGTGATGGATGCTCCTGATTTTTCAATGAATTTATTGTCTATCAGTCAGATTACTAAGGATTTAAATTATAGAGCAATATTTAACCCATCATCTCTTGTGTTTCACGACATTATTAAGGGCAGGGTGATTGGTTGTGGCCGTGAGCAGGGCGAGCTCTATCGACTGGTCCAAACACCATATGTTGGACTATCCTCCTATTCCACTGGATCGGTCTCTCCCTTCCGTTGGCATATGCGCTTCGGTAATCTTCTACTTCAGAAACTGCGTCAAAGTCCTTCCTCAGATTTCACCCCGCTCATCATTCAACTGTGAGGTATGTCAGTTAGGGAAACATCATCGGTATGTCTTCCCTAGTTGTCAGAGTCAGAGCACTAGCTCCCTTTTAGTTTTTCCATATAGACATTTGGGGTCCAAGTCGTGTTCGCGATAATCAGGGACACATAATTTATTTAGTTGTCGTAGATGATTTTAGTCATTTGTCTTGGGATTTGTTGTTAAAAAATAAATCAGAAGCTGGGAATGCAATAATAAATTTTATTAAAGAAGTGCAGAATGTCTTTTCCACCTCTATCGAAATTGTAAGGACTGATAATGCGCTGGAAGTTTGTACTCATGTGCTCTCTCAATTCTTATCATCTCATGGTCTTCTTCATCAAACATCATGCGCATATACGTCTCAACAGAGTGGTGTTGCTGAAAGAAAGCACCGTTACCTTCTTGATGTCACTCGTACCCTCCTGATCCGGAGTTGTGCAGCTCATTGATTCTACGGTTATATGGTTCTCACGGATTGTTTCCTCATTAATCGTATGACCTCGTCGGTGTTGGGGGAGAAGATTCCTTTTTCCCTTGTTTTTTCCTGACAAGGAGTTGTTCACTCTTAGCCCTCGTGTTTTTCGATCTGTTGCTTTTGTCCATCAGTTGTCTCCAGAGATTGACAAGCTTTCTCTACTGGGGTTGTCAAATTTGTCTTTGTCGAGTACTTTAGAACTCAAAAGGGTTATCATTGTTATGATCCGTCACCAAGGTTTGAAAAAACGAAAGGCGGAACGAGGCGGTCTCCTTGGAATCGAGGCGAGGCGTAGCCTCGAGGCGGTCGAGGCGTAAGCCTCAGTTATATATAGAAAAATATGTATAAAACTACAATTTATATGTCTCTTTATGTAATTATATGTTCTCTGCCCAATATATAATAATTTACACTACAAGATATGATGAAATAATAAAGATAAGAACCCCAAAATAGAAAGATATACAAATGTATGAGAATGCATATGTTAGTATTCATCAGAATTCTAACTCTCTAACCCAAGTTGAAGAACTAGTGTATGCACCCCTCCTGCCATAACATACCCCAACAAGACGGGGGTCTCGCTGCCCGGTCAGCGAGCCTGGGGGGGGGGGGGTCTAGGGGGGGTCTAGACGGTATTCTAACATCTCATTTTATTTCTATTCAGATATATGGATTTGTTTGTATGAGAATGTACATGACCTCCCCTTGAATTCTATCTTCTTTGTCCTTCTCAGTATATTGCATAGCTTATTGTGTAACTCCTTAAATTAAGTTTACAAGTAATGCTTTAAATGATATTTGCGGATTTGCGGATTTGTATGTTGCCTTAAATTAAGAGTTTTTGACATAATTGGACATGTTTAATGGTAAATATGAACATGAAAGTGGCCAAATTTAAGCATTCATCTTGTATATTTATATCCTAAACAACTAGACTTTTATAAACATATGAAATTACTAATAGGATAAATGATTAACATAACAAATATTTTGAAAATAAAAAAATGCCTCAGGGACCGCCTCGCCTCCGCCTCGACCGCCTCGACCGCCTCGACCAACTGAGGCGTTCGCCTCTCAGAGCCCCCCTGAGGCGGCCGTTCTGGGGCGGTTTTAGGCCGCCTCGCCTCGAGGCGTACGCCTCGTGCGCCTCGAGGCGCGTTTTTTTGAACCATGTCCGTCACACATGAGATATTATGTCAACGCATATGTCACATTTTTTGAGTCTGTCATGTATTTTTCTCCTACAGGTGATAGGCTAACATCTTCATATTCGGATAATGAGGTCTATATTCCACCTCCACCCATGCGCCAACCACCTTCCTTACCATCTCAACTACGACCTCCTCCATCACCACCATCATCCCCACCACCTCCCATTGTTCTGGTTCCACCACTACCACATCACTACAGTTGATAGCATGCTCCTGCTCACGATCCGCCATCCAACACGTCCCTGGTTTGTTCTAATAACATTACTTCTAACAATGGGACTTACATTATTTCTCAACAGGGGTTATCTCAGGAGGTTGGTGGAAGGAATGATGATGATGATCTTGATTTAACTATTGCTATTAGGAAGCAGAAGCATTCTTGAAACTCATATCCGATTGCTTCTCAAGTCACCTTCGAGCATCTGACGGGTGATTTCAGGGGGTTTGTTGTTGCTAGGTCCACAGTGGCCATACCACGGACTTACCAGGAGGCATTGATAGATAGCAGGTAGCGTCTAGCTATGGAGGAGGAGATTGTGGCTCTTCACTCCAGAGGTACTTGGAGTCTGGTCCCGGCCCCTACTGGGGTGTCTATAGTACGTTGCAAATGGGTATTTACAGTGAAGCAGAATGCAGATGGCAGTATTGATCGGTACAAGGCTCGGCTAGTAGCACGTGGCTTTACTCAGACATATACGGTGGATTATCTTGACACCTTCTCTCCAGTTGTTCGTTATTCTACCCTACGGATTCTTTTATCAGTCGTTGTAGTTCAAGATCGCCCTCTGTTTCAGCTTGATGTCAAGAATGCCTTTTTGTATGGTGATCTTCAAGATGAAGTCTACATGCAGCATCTGTGGGGGTTTGCTGCTAAGGGGGAGTGTTCACAGGTGTGTAGACTTCATAAGGAAATCTATGGCCTTAAGCAGAGCCCAAGAGCTTGGTTCCAGAAGCTCTCAGATTTGTTTGAGAAGCAGGGGTTCAGACGACCGAATGCAAATCATTCTCTTTTGATACAGAGAACTTCCAGAGGCATGATTGCTATTATAGTGTATGTTGATGATATACTTATTACAAGAGATGGCATACAAGGAATAAAGAGGGCGAAAGAATTTCTGGGTCGTGAATTTGTTACCAAGGATCTTGGAGCTCTTAGATACTTTCTTGGACTGGAGTTTGCCAGAAACCAACAAGGGCTAGTGATGACTCAGAGGAAATATGTCACTGATTTACTGAGTGACACGGGTATGCTTGGATGTCGACTGCCACCACACCCATGGATCCAAGCATGAAGCTATATGATGATGATACTGATGAGGTTGACAGGACAAGATACAAAGAGCTGGTGGGAAAGCTTCTTTATGTTACCATTACCAGACACTATATTTCATTTGTTGTCAGTCGGGTGAGCCAGCTCATGGAACAACCTCGTCAGGTACATATGGATGTTATAAAAATGATACTAAGGTATATTAAATCATCTCCAGGTATAGGGTTGCTATTTAAAAGAGGTGGCACCATCGCTATCTCAGCATGCGCATACGCAAATTATGCAAGGTGCCCCAAGGATTGGAAGTCCGCAACGGGATTTGCTATATTTGTCGGAGATTCACTTGTCTCGTGGAAAAGCAGAAGCAAACTGTAGTTGCTAGATTTAGTGTTGAATCTGAGTATAGGACTATGGCACAAGCGCGTACAGAAACGATGTGGGTTCGAGCAGTCCTTTCAGATCTATATATAGATGTACCTCTTCCCATGTTGCTAAAATACGACAATCTAGCTACCATGTTCATTGCTAATAATCCTGCATTCTACGAAAGGACGAAGCACGTTGAGGTTGATTGCCACTATATACGTGACATAATTCAGAAGGGATTCATTTCTACATTCCATTTCATCTCAGGGGACCAGACGACAGACATTTTCACCAAGGCCTTACTTAGAGGATCATTTCAAAGGTGTTCATCCAAGATGAGCATGATAGCTATCTATGCTCCATCTTGAGGGGGAGTATAGAGATATGTTTTTATGTTTCTGTATTCTCTTATCTATTTCTTTTCCTATTGTCTGTTTAATGTAATTTGCCCATAGGCCTCTCTATATAAGAGAGTATAGGGCTCAAGGAATAAACAGTTCTCTTATTTTTCCCAAAATTTAAATATTCTCAATGTTTTAACTCGCATTTACCAAGATACGATGTGCATAATGTCTCCCTATAAACCTTTTAAGCATCTTGATCATCTAATTTTGGAAGCATGAGATAAGCCGACTTCAATTCTATCTCAACTTTTCTTGTTATCCACCCTTTGGATGGGATGTGAATTATCCAATGCTTTAGGGGTGGGACAAACCCTCCTTGGAAAGAAAAAGTGTGTCTAAGACGATCAGAATATCTGCCATAACAGCTGTGAGAGGATAGCACCCTAAAAAAGGGAGATGTATGCTCGCCCCATTCTATTTCCTAACAATGACAAAGACTTGCCCAATGAGAATGTATACGACTACTGATCTCAAGGAGCTTTACTTTAACATCTCAAAGTAAACAACTCTAATGAGATTTCAACTTTACATCTCAAAATAAACTAGACTAAGATTTCATAACTCAAATTATTCATATTGTTATAAGCAATATCATGCAAAAATAATCAAATCTAAAAGTAATACAAAACAAAGTGGATAATTCGAATGGCCTTACTAAATAACATGTACAAACTTATGTAACATTGTCCATACCTCTTTTATCCATTAATGTCACCATCTATACCATCCAAATAATACCAATCACACCCCACAACCTCCCACCCTAAAACAAATCACACCCATCACTCTCGCACCCGCCATTTTGTTTGATGGGATCTCATGCCCCCATCTATCTTAACTATCAACCCAAGTAAGCCATCGACGACCATGACTGCCAACCTCACTCTTCCTCTATTGCTAAAGTCAAATGCCTCTATCGCATGAGCCATTGGCCCACCAAGGACTTAATGTCGGTTTCGGCCAATTTATAGATGACAAATTTTCAGTTGAAATTCAATCAAAATTTTGCCTATATTTCGATGATCTGATCACCCTTCTATCGGTAACTCTCAAGGCCTTAAATGTCGATTTTTCGTGTCGATTTCGATCTCATGCCCCCATCTATCTTAACTATCAACCCAAGTAAGCCATCGACGACCATGACTGCCAACCTCACTCTTCCTCTATTGCCAAAGTCAAATGCCTCTATCGCATGAGCCATTGGCCCACCAAGGACTTAAATGTCGGTTTCGGCCAATTTATAGATGACAAATTTTCAGTTGAAATTCAATCGAAATTTTGCCTATATTTCGATGATCTGATCACCCTTCTATTGGTAACTCTCAAGGCCTTAAATGCCGATTTTTCGTGTCGATTTCGATCACTTGTCGAAATCGAATTTCGTTGAAATTTGAGGCCAAGTGCCCTACCCCATGTTATGGTTGCGTGTTTCCTTCATCGTACTTTGCATACTTTACCCTTCCATGTACGTCACCCCCATGACTTCCTCATTGTAAGGGAATAATAGGTTGACTTACACCCTTTATTCACCAAGACAAAATGACCTATTTTTATAGAAAAAGAGAGTGTGATCCCAAAATGGGGCACACCAAAAGGGTGCTTATTTTAAAAAGAAAAGTGGTAGAAATGAATATTATACAAAAGAAAATCAAAACAAAACAAACGCAAACTTCTTACAAAACTCGAAAATGAAAGATGTGCTTATCTATCGTACATACAGTCCTTGAATATGTATGCCTTCTCATGCAATCACCAACACTTGACACTCATGATAAGTAGCTTTAGGAGAAATAGTACCACCATCCCAGAAAAAAATAACTACCAAAGAAGTCCTTGAAACTCCCAGGGCAGATCATTTGAAAATTTGAAGTCATTAACAAGGACAACCAATCTATATGCATCATTTAGACGACTATTCAAGCAATGAGCAAAGTATCCGAATTTGAGAATTGGTGGGAAGGGGACTTAATATTTTTTTTTGAGAAAGAGACGGGTGAGCCCCCCATACAGGGGTCACCACCTTAGAAATTCATTGGATTAAATATTAAGTATCAAGTACATTATAGTGAGCTCCAGAAAGAGTGGAGCGCAATACAGTGAGAAGCTACACTTTCAAGATAAAACCTCTGATTGTTGAAAATCAAATCATTCCTTACCATCCAGATTGCCCATAATGCCGCAAATGCCCTCGAGCAGTCATCTGTTGAATTGCCTCCGACCGTATGGACAGATCTCCAGCATTTCGCGTCACCCTCGCTCCGAATACGGCTGACGTCAACCGCCCCCCAAACCCCTTTCGACTCTGGGCACTTGAAAAAATTATGTTCCAAGTACAAAACGGGGACTTTCACCAACAAAAAAATAATGGGTCCTTCCAAAATGCCAGCTAAGGATGTGCATCTTTGTGTCAAGATCGTATGACACATCTTTGACAAAAAACAGGAAGTCATATATCTCCATTTTTTTTGAATAGGTAAATATTGGGGATTGAACCCTGATACTTTGTGTGGTAGGCACAGTGCTCAACCACTAGACAATTAAAGTGGGTTCCTATATCTCAATATGAACACACACTATAATACTGGTTATTGTGATCAATGCATATATAGAGCACGAACAACTTTTCTATTAAGATTGCTTAATGGACCATCATTCTAGACAGTAACCCTCGAAATTCTTCTGCACACCAACATGATCAAGAGATATTGTAATCATCAGCAGCAACTAGAAGATTATTCATTGGATTTGGATAATCTATGCCGTTATGTTCTCAAAATGCAAGTAACAAAGCTTTCAATTTATCCAAGTTGAGCTTGCATGTACTAACTTGAGCAGTGTTGAGAATAGTGAAGGGCGGAATCAATTTAGTAATTGAATCTGTCCAAAGCCCCATCATACACCTCTAATGTATTTAGTCCCACATCATCTGGTAATAAAAGTTAGGTGTGTTGGTACATCTATATAAAGAGCCATGAACCTCGTGTAATCCTTTTTTAAATAAAAAGAGGGTGGAGTCCCGAGTTCGGGCCCACCACAAAAGTTGTATATTAAAGCATCGTAAAAATACGATCATAAAGAAGTCTAGGTCGACATAGGCTCTGGAGTGCCCCAACACATTTTCCAGATAGAAATGTTGACCCCGGAAGATAAATTCGTTCCTAGCACACCACATAGCCCATAAGATAGCGAATACATAAGAGTTGATATCATGAGAGTTCCCGCAAACTGCTCTAGCAGAGTCCCAAAATTTTGTGCAATCATCAATTCTGAGGCAAGCAATACCAAACCCTTCCCAAACAGATACTGAGAGTCTACATCGAAAAAATAAGTGGTCCATGTCTTTATGATCCTCCCCGTATCTTCCATAGAGCAAGTCACCCGTGTGAAGGAGTTTGTCATGGCACACCTTAGTAAGCAAACAAGCATGTCTGGTGAGCCAAAGGAAGACTTTAATCCTATGCGGAGTTCCACTACCCCATATAATTTTGTAATCGTAGTTGAAATCCTCCTATGCTCTATGGATCTGAATGTTGGCCTGTGAACCATAGACATGGGCAGAGAATGGATGTAGCAGAAATGAAAATGCTAAGGTGGATGTGTGGACACATACGTAAAGATCGGATTCAGAATGATGCAATCAGAAAGAAAGTTGGAGTAGCTCCGATCGAGGATAAGATGCGAGAAAACCGCTTAAGATGGTTTGGTCATTTGCAAAGAAGATCAACGGATGCACCAGTTAGGAGATGCGAGTGTTGGGATGTTGAGCCGGCTAAGAGAGGGTGACGACGGCCCAAGAAGTGTTGGAAAGAGACTATACGAAGGGATCTTAGTTTTTTGGATATAAGCCCGGGATTGACCCAAGATAGATCTGAATGGAGGCGAAGAATCCATGTAGCCGACCCTACTTAATTGTAGGAAAAGCCTTTGTTGTTGTTGTTGTTGTTGAAATCTTCCTAAATCATATTGTGGTCACGAGGGAAAATCCAATAAGCTTTTTTATATGAGAAATTACCATAGACCCATAGAAAATGACCCTATTGGATCCCTTCTCCCCTTAGTGGGGTGGTCATTTAGGATGGTCTTGAACCACATAAAAAAGTATATTTTTTTGATATCCTGATTGGTTGCATTTCTTTACTCCTTCAATTTTCGCAGAAACTTCAACTCCAGCAGTTATCCCTCAACATGTTTATGAAAACAACTCTATGGGATTTAAAAATAAATAAATGTTTGCTTTTTGAACAACTTGTAGACCCTTACACAAGTGCCAATGATACCAAAGTCGCAAAAACCAATCTAAAATACAATGAAAAGTCCCATTCCTGAGAAAAAAAGTGTGCATTGAAATCTGTTCCACCTGAGCTTTCGTGCTCACAAATTATTCGGCAATCGAATCAGTGGTCACTATATATGGAAAAGTGAAATGGTGTGAACATCCTCCAAATTTACTCTTTTGAGAGTTAAATACTCTGCTTCTGAAAGCCATGCCCTAGCTATAATCTCCAAACAATTTTAAAATAAATTTTGGAAAGTTCAAGAATGTTTCTAAATCATCCGCATATCTGCAGTTTATGCTGCAAAAACAGTAATCAGACAGCACATAGTACCTTCAACTGTTTCAGATGCTGGCTGCAGAATTCAGCTTCGCTATGGGGAAGCAGTTGTCTTAAAAGCCACCCTCCTGCCCAAAGAACTGGTGCAGAAATATTAGGTCTACAGAAAAGGCTCACCAACGAATTAAGAACCTACAACAAACAAACGTCCAGACTTAAATTTTGCCACAGAAAATAATATCATAAATTCGTCAAAAAAAACTCCAAACAATGCAAATCTAAAAGACAAAAAGAAACATCCTTCAAAATAGCAACAACTAAGGACAATTCGACCCTACATGACAAAAAACATTTAATATTTTAAATAAAGGATTAAAAATGCAAAGATGCTCGTTTAGCTTGCATATTTTGTCTACAATTACCTGCTTTCTGTGAACCTGCGGACTAACTCTAGATTCACCACAGCAAAATGAAAATCCACCTTTGGCCTAAAAAAAGAAAAAATATGGGAAAAGATAAAACATTATTAATGTCTAACAAGATACATGTTACGAGTTTTTCACATTGTAGACATGTTCATATCCTAAACAATTTCAAGCACGGAAACAGCTGAAGAAAGAGGAAAGAAAGCATGCCACAAAATCATATGAAAGTTAGATAAATCATAAAATGCTCATATTTGTATGAGACATACACTATGATTAATGTAGAAAATAATATAATAAATGATCAGAAACAAGAATATCAAATACACAGGATAGAGGAGGTTCTACATGGCACCAAGCTGTGCTATCAATGAGAGACGGTCAAATGAATCTTCAATTGCCTAATTCTAACAACACGAGGGGATGCACAGGATGTAGTCAAGAAACTTGCTTGGCTAATGATGTTGAACTAATACATGCCTAGTCAAGAAGCTTTGTGGTTGGATTCCTTGTCTCCTGTCTTGAAATGTATCTCCTACATTACTAAGAAATAAAAGACACAATTGGATTCCAAACAAACATTAAGCATCTTAGATTTAATTTACTTTCTAACCTAAATGACTGTCGAAAAAATGTCGACCGTCTAATTGGATCAATTAGTCAGTCAGCCGACTATTGACCAACTAAACTCTATTCAATCAGCCACACCACCGACCTGACTAGTCGTACTGACTAATCGACCTACTCGATCAATTTTTGCAAGCTTGATCATAAATGGTTTAAACCAATATTGCATATCTTGCAATCTATAATCAATCTTTGTTACAACATCTCTAATACTTTAACGTTGCATATTCCAGCAGAATTTCATTAACTAATTGATAGGGAGACCAAAATGCACATTCCTCTCTCAAGTCTCAAGTCATTTCTATAGACCCTTCTTATTTGACAGACATCCAGAAATCAGACGGCAAGTCCCCCAATGATAATATGAATTGATTTACTCCGATGACATCCCTCTTTAAAGAAACTATCAAGCTTGTTGGAGTATATGATTGTGCGCTTCTTATATTGTAGATGGGTAAATGGATACCTCCAGGATCCATTTATCCCATCAATATGTTTAGTCCCACAACTACCAATGGTGCGACTTGGAGGCTCTGTGGAGGCTATATAAGGAGCCCCAGACCTCCTGTATCCATTGAGAAAGTTCAATAGAATATCTGCCCCTTTGAGGGCTTCTCCCGTGGTTTCATCCTGCTCCTTAGGGAGTAGGGTTCCACGTAAAAATCCCGCGTGTTCTTCCAAGTTTTTATCTCTTTTACTCTGATACGCTTCTGCATTCCTAGGTGCACGATGAACCCCCCCCATTGGGGGCAGCAGTGCATGCTTTTATTTTTAAAAAAAAGGTGCTGCCCTTATGGTGCCCAAGTGGGCCGCCGCTGCAGTTATTTAAAAAACATTGGAGAGGGGGGCAACCGCGGTTAAAAAAAATAACGGCTGTTTGAAAAAAATGGAGGGACGGCAGTCCAGTTTTCAACAAAAAAGGATTTTTTTGAGAAAAAGGTACATAAAAAAAGGGAGAAGAGGAAAAGCCGTAAAAACAATATGTTGAAACGGCTTAGAAAAAGGTTTCCAAAAAAATGTGTGAGAAGAAAAGCTGATGACAAATGATATGGCTTATTTAAAACAAATTGATTGATGACGGCTATTAAAAAAATGAAATGGCCGAAAAAATTGATTAAAAAATTGATTGAGAAAGCAAAAAAAAATCATTATCGGTTAAATGGTTTGTTTTCTCCTCATCTACCTTGTCTTCTCCTACCTTAGTCGATGTCTTCATTCTGACCAGTATGGGAGAAAGGGGGAGTATATGTAGAGTCACAGGTCTATTCAGATTCTCCAGATACAGATTTCAGACCAGCCAGTTGTTCAAGACTCTACAGAAGTTCAGACTCAACGTCAGATGTTTCCGAATCCAAGGCCCTAAATGTCAGTTTCGGTCACCATTTCGTTGACCAGCCAAAACAGAATTTCATGGAATTTCGATCGAATTTCGACCGAAATTTTGGTCATTTCGGTCATTTTTTGTACTAGGGCCCCCATATTTCAGTCATTTCGGCCATTTTAGTCGAATTCAATTTCGACTAGATATCGATATTCGACTGAAATTTGACCGAATTTCGTTGAAATTTGAGGCCATGTCCGAGTCTTCAGTTTCAGAGACGCACATGTAGGCAGTCTTTTCAGATGTGCACATATATGCCATCTTTTGTGTGGTCCCCATCATTCTTGTTTTGTCGGCCAGAGTTTTCATGAGAGCCATAGGGACTCCATAGTAAAGGGCCATTCCTTATGGAAAATGGGCAAGGGTTTTCATGTAGTATCATGGGGACTCCAGATTAGAGTATCATTCTCTGTGTCAGATGGGAGAGACCCAATTCTCCGACGAGGAGACTTCTTCAAGCACAGTTTCAGACTCGATGGTCAGATTTCGAGTCCTCAGTTTGACTCACACTCCAGCCCGTTTATCCTCCTCACTTGCACGTCATTAGAAGCAACGTCATCGACAACAGCCGAAAGTTGTGTGCGTTGAGTTGATATTGTCTGTAGTGTTAAGTAGCTTAAGTTGAGTTTATTTTGTTTGTCCAAGCTGAGCATTGCATGCTCCATCTTGAGAGGGAGTGTTGGAGTATTTGGTCGTGTGCCTCTTATGTTGTAGATGGGTAAATAGATACCTCCAAGATCCATTTACCCCATCCATGTGTTTAGTCTCACATCTACCAGTGGTGGGACTTGGAGGCTCTATGGAGGCTATATAAGGAGCTACAGACCTCCCGTATCCATTGAGAATGTTCAATAGAATATCTGACCCTTTGAGAGCTTCTCACGTGGTTTCATCCCACTCCTTAGGGAACAGGGTTCCACGTAAAAATCCCGTATGTTCTTCCAAGTTTTTATCTCTTTTATTTCGATACGCTTCTGCATTCCTATTTTCTAACAAAGCTCAATGGCATAAATTTACTCATATGGTCAATGTCTTCTGCACGTCCTGTGCAGTCACACAAAAAGAAGAATATCTGACACATGCTTGTTTTAAGAACCAATTTATATGCACAAGGGAGGAACTTGGAAAAATGGGAGGGAAAGTATGTCAAGTAGTGTAAGGGGAGAAGGTGCCAAAGAAAGGGCATGTGTAACAGGAGAAGAGAGAATTTAAGGAAATTGAAGATAACTGTTACTTACCATATTACTCATTCATGCACTATGCATTACACGTGGGATGTGATCTAAGAGGCGTACCTCCTCATTTAAATGACATGGACACGCTTTTACTCAAGAACCCATATATTGGATCTGTTAGAAAATAGAGAATGCGGAAGTGAAATGAAAAACATAGCATAAATCAAGAAATATAAACATGGAACAAAAGTATTTTTACGTAGAACCCTACTCCCTAAGGAGCGGGATGAAACCACGGGAGAAGGCCTCAAAGGACCAGGTTATGCATTACACTTTCTCTCAATGGATACAGGAGGTCTGGGGCTCTTTATATAGCCTCCACAGAGCCTCCAAGTCCCAACATTGGTAGATGTGGGACTAAACACTGTGATGGGGTAAATGGATCCTGGAGAGATCCATTACCCTTCTACAACTCATATGACGCACAACCAAATACTCCAACACTCCCCCTCAAGCTGGAGCATGCAATGCTCCGCTTGGACAAACAGAAAGAAACTCAACTCACGCTACATGACACTACAGACAATATCAACTAGCCGCGCATAATTGTCGGCTGCAGTCGAGGACGTTGCTTCTCATGCCGTGCAGGTGAGGAGGATGAACGGGTAGAATTGTGAGTTAACTGAATCTCCTTGTCGGAGAGCATGTGCTCTATACTGCGCCTGTCAGAGTCATTGCAACTGAAATGAGTCTCCTCGTTGGAGTACTCTGGCCTGCCACAATAATGTGGACAACTGCTCCATCTATGAAAAAGGCCGAACTGGAAAGGCCGTGGAAGTGCAATCTTCGTCAGAGTCCATGGTCACTGGAGAATGGAGTCTGAAAAGTCTCCTCGTTGGAGAACTGGGTCTCTCCCATCTAGCTCAGAGAACGACACTCTACTCTGGAGTCCCTATGATACCACATGAAAACTCTGTCCGAAACAACAAAAGATGATGGGGACCACGAACAAATGATGGCAAACATGTGCTCATCTGAAAAGACCGCAAACAAGTGCATGTCTGAAACCGGAGGCTCGGAAACATCTGACGTCGAGTAGAGACTTGAAAAACTGGCTTTTCTGAAATATGTATCTGGAGAATCTGGATCTGAATAGACATGTGACTCTACATATACTCCCCTTTTCTCCCATACTTGTCGGAAAATGACATCGACAAAGTTGGGAGAAGGCATGAAGAATGGGGAGAAAACAAGAAACCAAATAAACCGTCTCCATTTCTTTTTATTTTTCGGCTTTTCTTGCAAAAAAATTCTTTCCTTTTTCCGACTATTTCCATTTTTTAATAGCCGTCTTTTTTTTAACATAAGCCACTTCTCAATTTTCTTCGACTTTGCAAATCATTTTTTTTTAAACATTCTTTAAGCCGTTTCATTTTTTTATACGACTTTTGCAACAATTTTTTTAAACATGGCCCAAAGGCCCAAAATGGCCCCTCTCTTTCTCTCTCTCTCTCTCTTTACAACAACTCTCCCCCTCTCCTTTTTCACTCCTTTTTTAATATTTGCAGTGTACGGCCCACATGGGCTACAAACAACAGCTAATTGTTTTTCATTTTTTTAAAGAATGTGCCCCTGTTTAGAGTTCCCATCGTGGGAACCCTTCTCTTCATAAGGATGCCGCCACCCCCTAGGGTTCTTCCAGATGCGCACTATCATTCAACACAGGACTGTTGGGGTTCCCGCCGCTGCTCAATGGGAAGCGACTCGCGAGAGGAGTGTCGCAGCCCGGAGCCTGTGCAGCAAGAGCTGAAGCCGGCACGAGAGATCAGAGTGGGGTCGTTGCTGCAGCACAGAGCGGAGATCGCCTAGAACGGAGCACGGACCGCCGCCAGGCGAGTTCATCGGGGATATCGAGATCGACTTTGCGCCACCACGATGAAGGCTCTACACTTTCTGCACCGCCTCCTGGGGGTTGGCGATGCACCTCTGGGAATCGCGCGTGGGAATGGCGTCTTGGATCTGAAGGACGCCGTCGGCTGGGATATGATCGACGCCACCATGCGAGCTCTGCGGTGCGGCGACGAGGGCTGGAGGAAGGGTCTTCGAGACGATCAGGTTTCGTCGCCAGGAAGATGTTTGAGATGCTTGAGAGGTCGAGAAGCTTTCGCGGAAGATGCTTGAGAGGTCAAGACGATCAGGTTTCAAAGAGGGAATCACCGCCAGGAAGGAGCGCGAGAACCTGCAGCTTCATCACTCGCGCGGAGGTCGGGTTTCGATATGCGCGAGGATGAGAGACGCCATTACTGCGAGGGCGGTTGCCGCCCTGAAGCCTTCGAAAAAGGGAAGAATGGTGCACCTGGATATGGAGGCATGTTGACGCCTAGGAGATCCCGCTGAGGAGGCTTGACGCGGAGTAGCTGATCACTGCACCGCCTGGCAGATGGCTTGATCTGTGTAGTAGATGGCCTGAATCTACCTCTCGACTGGATCTGAAGCAAGGCGTGGACTGCGGATCTAGGGTTTCAGAAAATCTCAAAGATCTTGAACCAAAACTTGAACCATATATGAATGCATAATCTTCAAGAATAACAAAAAATCAATTCTCAAATCGATCACAAAATATAATCGAAGAACATGATGAAATTTCCGAGAATCGAGCCGCTCTGATACCATGTTAGAAAATAGAGAATGCGGAAGCGAAATGATAAATAGAGCATAAATCAAGAAATATAAACATGGAACAAAAGATTTTTACGTGGAACCCTACTCCCTAAGGAGCGGGATGAAACCATGGAAGAAGGCATCAAAGGACCAGGTTATACATTGCACTTTCTCTCAACGGATACAGGAGGTCTGGGGCTCCTTATATAGCCTCCATGTCACATCGATAGATTTAGCACTAAACACTGTGATGGGGTAAATGGATCCTGGAGAGATCCATTTACCCTCCTACAACTCATATGACGCACAACCAAATACTCCAATAGGATCACCCCTTTATTTCATAAAACTTAGAACCCTGGAAAAGATGGCCACATGTAAAAATGAAAAACAATGGAAAAAATCAATTACATGACCAGAAGGATTCATCCAAATTGTAAGCCCGTATATTTATATAGAAAACAAAATAAATAAATCGAAATCAAATTCGGGCTTCAAAGATGCGTCGAAGAAGAAGAAAGAAAGTTCAGAAGTGTGCTACTAGAAAAATAATGCGTAAAAGATGCCCCTTTGTAGGTAAGAATGAAAAACAAAGGAAAAATCAATCACGTCACCAGAAGGTTCCAACCAAATCTTAAAGCCATATATTTATATAGAAAATAAAACAAAAAATCGAAATCAAATTAGGGCTTCAGAGATGTGTCGAAGAAGAAAAAAAGAAGGTTTGAAAGCAAATGATGACCGATTAGATGCAAGCCTGCTGAAAAACATAATAGAGTTCATAACTGATCTGACGTCGTGTTCATCTATCAAGAAGATAAAGAATATTCTTCGAGAGATTCATTCCTACAATAGTAGCATTGTCTTAGTCTACCAAGTTACAGAGGGAATTCATAATATTCATACTTTAAAGAAAGTTTCCCTCGACTTAATATTATAGGTAATTTAAGTATCCATGAGATAGGAAAAACACCTCTTAATAGATGATTGCAAATATTGCTGAAATTAGAATGCAAACAGACTTCAGGAAGATTCGGACGCAGCCCAGATTTTCAAAGGAGAAGAATGGAGGCTAAGAAGGTGTGAAAAGAGCAAGGAGACTGAGAAACATGTCGGAGGAGTGGGATTTTTAGTGAGAATACATGGGGATGCAGGTAATGAGCAGGGAAGCACGTTAAGCATCACGATGGGGAGGGAATGGGTTGAGAAGAGGATTGAATGGTAGAGGAGAGAAAAAGGGGGAAATACTCACAAGGAGTTAAAACTTACTACATGCATCTCTTGGCTAAATACTAACAAAAAAGAAAATACATGCATTTCTTGGCTAAAATAAAAATATGCTTATCAACCATCCCTTAATTCACATGTTTTAAAAATTAATATATGTAATATTTATACTTATGCTATTATGTGGTTTGATAGTTGTTGGTAGTAGATACTGCGTCAATTCTCTCCATCTTTGGAAACTCCCCTCTGGTGAGTTAAACAATGATGTTGATGTAGCAATTGCGAATGTTGAGAAGGTGATTACCATGTTACGATAAGGCAGCATCAAGAAGTAGGCATCGAGGCAACACGGTGCATTTTGGCCTTAAGATGACCACCTCGACTAAATTTGGTGAGGTGCGCGCCTGCATGACCGAAATCATGATACCTTCTAAATGAAGTGCATGCACCTACCCTCAACTTGTATGTTTTGACAAAAATATTAATGAAGGAAATGTCCAATATCATGTTACACGTCCCGGATTTTTTTACCCACTTCTAGATGTAAGCTTACAAACATTTTTGGACTTTCATGTAAATATTTTCAGAGAAAACAAAAAGGATTAAGCCAAACTATATATCAAACTAATGATCCTTTTTTGACTTAAAAGTTGTATTCTCTTAAAACATATCTTATAAGAAAAGGTTCAACAAAGCAACAGATTTCTTTTAAAGATAAATATCTAGAGCTAAGACACATGAAGAAATTTTCACAAAATGTTGTTGGAGATAAAATATAAAAAGTGATGAAAAAAGTGGATGTGGCTTTCACACACCGGAAACACTACCTCCAATCATATAGCAAGCATTGTATCACCAACTTCATACAAGCAACATGCAAAACTAGGCTTGTTATTGATCAAGCAATTCCCACATTGTTGATGAAAATGCCATCAATTACGTATAATATTCAATCCTATGAAACATGATTTGTCACAACCATATAGCATCAAATCTATGCAATTTTGTTCATCTTCGATATTGAAGAATTATACTAAAAATACCGACTTTTTTATATGTTTCGACAATTGAGGGGTTTAGTGCAACTTTGTAAATATTGAGGCCCTTTTTGTAATTGCCGCCTCTTTAAGTCTTTTTAAAGATAATTATTGACTGGAATACCTTTACGGTTCCCTTTTTTGTGCACTATTGTTCTTTGAATAATTTGAAACTGATAAAAAAAGATTTTATGCAATAGGATCCCATATTTCGGACATAGAGCTTGGCAATTAGGTTCAATGGCTTAGCATGACAACTGATCTGTGGAACTAAAATGGGTGATGTGGACATAGCAAAAGAGGGACGAGGTTGCATGTAGGCAAAAAACTCCCTGACTATGAAGGATGCTCGAACAACAGGCATCAATGTGACAGTGGGTTTTCTATCATGGTATCATTGAAGGAAGAGGAAGATGCTCAGTGGAAAGCCAATGAGCGAAAGGGGACATAATGTTGTTACACTTCGTTGAGACAGAGGTGAAGCATTTAGCAGGACCAACGATTCTGGAAGTGCTTGGGGTTTTGTAAACCTCACGAAGCAGTGGTGCAGTGGGGACTGATTGGCAAAGGCTTGAGTTGATGGCAAGAGACAACAAAAGGGACTAACTCGGATAACGAGAAAAGTCCAGAGACGAAGTAGGTTCAGCTAGAATCTAATGAAGGGTGGAAGAGGTGGAGGAAGGTGGCCAAATGTGAAGAGGCCAAGTGGCAGATGGTGGTGAGTCTCACGATAAGGCATGGTGAGAGAGCACAAGCGATGGTGGTTTCATTAGTAGTAGCGAAGCACCCATTTTTCATCAAATTGGGAAAAAATGTGGGTGAGGAGGATGCTCAAATTCCAAAAAGAGATCAAGATAGTTATGATTTTATTTATTATAGTTTGAGAAAATGTGGGAAATCCATACTCCTTTTTCTTTGAGGTTCCTCCCAATGAAGATTAGGTCGTAGTAACCTCATCACTTCCATGAAACATCAGTGTGCTTTCCCCTATCTTGTGCATGGTTTGAACTTTGAACCCTCTTGGAGGGCTCAGTGTTGTGACACTCGCCCTCTCCTCTCAGGTACGGACAGGGGTGAAGCAAGGGGTAGGATATTAAAGTCAAGTGGTGGAGGATGAGTCCTTGATGATTTGGGGAAGAGAGTGGAAACAACAAATATATAGTTAACAAGATCGAGCTGGGAAAAGAGAAAGAAAGTCAGCTTTTCACAACTATATGTAATATATATCAAATCTTTGACCAAATATTAAGCGATATCTACAGTCTCGTTCTATTTTCAAAACATTACTTCATTGTATGTTCTGGCAAAAGACCAAGAAAGTAACTATATATCGGCAGGCTCAGGGAAGAGCATATAAAGGAAGAAAAAGAGCCGAGGGGCAAGTACATCATAAATAGTTGCAAGAGAAGATGTCGGTCTCGCGCAGGTAGTATAAAGAAAAGCACTATCAAAATCGACAAAGCAACTGAGAGACGAGTGATAGGCGGTCTCACGCAGGTGGTTACCAAAGCACTACCAAAATCGACAAAGCAAGAAGGACAATGTTGCCCGCATAGGTAAAGATAGGATGTTGCTAAAAAATGGGTGGTGGTTGAGCTGGTGGTGATTAATGAAAAAGGGATGGGGATATGGGAGTGGATGAGGGCGCAGTGTTGGTCAAATGATGGTATATTGTGGAGAAAGCTTTCATAATGTAATACAAGTTCTAAGATCTGGCCTTCATGAATAAATAAATTATCTGGAGAACGTAAAGAGGGATCGTCATATCATGGGAACATCATGAAAGCATAGTGTTGATATCAATTGACATAGATGATTGGATTTTCAAAGAAGAATGGAGATTAAGAAAGTATGATGTGGTAAAAAGAATAAAAAGCACGCCTCTTGCATGGGATTGTTGGTGATGCGAATAGATGCGATGAGTAAGGAAGGGAGCACCTCAAGCTACATGAGATAGACGACATTGGGTTGGAAAGGGGGTTGGAGGGTAGCCGAGAAGAAAGAAAACTAGGAGGAAGGAGGGATAGCATAACACTCACAAGAAACTGAAACTTTCATTCTACTCATAACTTCTCTGTCTCTACCAATGTTGCGGAAGTCGGTATTCAGTATTCAATCGAAATGCTCACCGAATAGAAAATAATCGGTATTCGAGTGACTATTCAGTTTGGTTTTGTAATTTTTAAATTTTTCAAATTTAAAAATGACTTTTAATGCACATATTATATATGTATACATAATTATTATCAATCAACAAGAATCCGAGATAAAAGAATCCATTAACAACATACATATACAGAGCTTTGACATTTTTGATAATATCATGAAAAATGGTAATTCTTGAGAATAAAAAATAAAAATACAACAATTTACAACTAGTCAGCCGAATAATTGACCAGTCGATCGAATAATCGGGTTGAGTCTTCGGTTAGGCCAACTAAAGCTTATTAAGTCGGGACCCCCCCTCCCGCACCTCATAGTCAGACAGAATAGTCGGCTGACTATTGCGACACTGGTCTTTACATGGAGATGTTTCCTCCTTTTTATAAAGGGTATGCAACCTACGTAATGCACCTAGTTATTTAAGACAACTCTTATCAAGGCAACCCTCAATTTTCATGCATCTATTACCTAAAAAATAAAAAGAAAAAAGAAAATATTAGCATTTCTTGGCCTAAAGAAAAAAAGAAACATATATCAAGGCATCCCTAGATTTACAAGTTTTAAAAATAAATTTGTAAAATTAATACTTATGCCATCATGTGGATTGCTAATTGTTGGTACCACATCATATTCCTACTCTATGAGGATTGTATACGCAACTCTCCAAGTTAAATCTTTCATATCAAGTTAATATTCGCGGGCTATGTTGCATTGTTGTGAATGGTTGTGGATATAGAGACTTTTCTTATAAAGAATGCGACAAATAGAATTAGGAATTTAAGATTATGGCAATATACTTTGTACGCATCGCAAAAATACAAGGGTTGTTTGTATATTTGAACTTTTATAGAGTTAACCAACCCCGTGTACATGCTGAAGAATCAGAAGAGAGACATGATTTACATATCATTGGATCTTGCAAGAAAGGACAAACTTCAACAACATGAGGCCATTTCTCAACAATAATCAATCAACTCTATTAGAACATATGTCATATGCAATATCGCATACACCGTGCTTCGAAATAGAGCATAGGCTTCGACACTTCTTCATATCAAAATCGCTATCTTCTCTCGTTGATGTCTGTATGGTTAACAACTCCCATCAATAATTGATCTTGACAAGGTTTCCATAAAGGCACATGTTAGAAAATATAATGTGGAAGCGGAATCAGAGAAATAAAGATAAAACATTATGAAGAACACGTGATTTTAACGTGGAACCCTACTCCCTAAAGAGCGGGATGAAACCACAGGAGAACGCCTCAAAGGGCTGATTTATGCATTGCACTTTTTAATCTGATACTGAGGATAAGGGGCTTCTTATATAGCACTCACTGAGTCTCCACATCTCACAACTGGTAGATGTGGGACTAAAATCTTGGATGTGGTAAATGGATCCAGGAGTGATCCATTTACCCATCTCCCACATAAGTGATGCATACTCAACATAATCCAACACTCCCCCTCAAGCTGAAGCATGGAACGCTCAGCTTGGACAAACAGAAAGAAATCTCAACCCACAATACAATACACTACATACAATATCAACTCGACACGCACAAATGTCGGTTGTTGTCGAGGATGTTGCTTCTCATGTTGTGCAAGTGAGGAGGATGATCAGGCTGGAGTGTGAGTTAAACTGAATCTCCTCGTCGAAGAGCATGTGCTCTGTATTGTGCATGTCGGAGTCATTGCAACTGAAAATGAGTCTCCATTTGGAGAATTCTGGCCCGCCACAACATGTGGACAACTCCTCCATCTCTGAAAGGACCGAATAAAGAACGTCGCTAATTATTCATACCTAGATCTCTGAAGATGGGTCCCTCTCATAGAGACCTCAAAGAGGGCTGTCTCATAGGAGACTCGGAAGGATCTCGTACTGGAGTTCACGAACATTGGAGAATGGAGTCTGAAAGTCTCCTCGTAGGAGAACTGGGTCTCTCCCATCTGGCTCAGAGAATGGGATCTCTGCTCTGGAGTCCCTATGAAACAACACGAAAACCCTAACCCACATAGCATAGGGAATGTGATCTCTACTCTGGAGTCCCTATGGATCACATGAAAACCCAGACCGAAACACAAAAGATGAGGATCACAAACAATGATGACAAAATGCACACATCTGAAAAAGACCACATACATGTGCGTGTCTGATACTGAAGGCTCGGAACCAATCTGACGTCGAGTCTGAATATCTGAACATATGTAGAGTCTGGAAAATTTGACTGGTCTGGAATCTGACATATGAATCTGGAACAGACCTGTGACTCTACACAATACTCCCCCTTTCTCTCATACTTGTTGGAAATCTATGACGTCGAGTTGGGAGAAGACAATCATGATGTGGAAAACAAAACAACAATAAGCAGTTCACTTTTCTAGACTTTTCTTGCAATTTTTTTTATATGTACGGCCTTTTTTTGTGCACGCCTTTTTCAAAGAAACGTTTCCTTCCTTTTTAAAAAATTCACGACCACATTTTTTTATCTCTCGGTCTCTCTTTTCATTCATTCTTTCAATATTTTTTTCAATACATTTGGCCCAGTTGGGCCCAAAATAGTAGCAGCCCTGGCTATTAAAGCCCAAATAGGGCTGAAACAAAAGAACGGGTTCTCCCTATTTAGGAAGTGAGAAGGTCTGAAACCCTTTGTAATATGCATGCTAGGGTTCCCAAGAAGGGGAACCCCATCTACCAATGAGCTGCCAAGGGTGCTTGGAACGGAAAGCGACCTTCGCCTGGAGGTTAAAAGGTGATGGAGAACGACGCCGCATGTGTTGTTCCCTGCGATGAAGAAGGATCTCGAATTCTTGTGAGCATCGTGCGCTGCCTACGTGTGGAGCCACCTGGAGAGGAGCACCGATGTGTGCGACGAAACATGATCGAGAGGAAGGGGCCGAGCTACTTCGAGCTCGCCTACAGGAGGCTCCGCCTGAGACTATTGGAACATGGAGAGCCTGCACCATGGAGGAGCGCAGCCTGGAGGTCGCAAAGGGGCACCGTCGATGGAGCTCGTGACTTGAGAGTCGCCTCCAGACCGCTTGGGATGGCTCTACCTCTGGAGCATCGTATGGAGCAGAGGAGCGGCTCCGCCTGGAGTTGCAGGGCTCCGTATGGAAGGGGAGCCGTGGTTCCTACGTTGTAGCTAGGGCTCGAGCAGCGGTAGGGATGCTTGCGCGTGCGTGGCGGCGAGGGCTTTTGTGGTGCCGCTAGGATCGGGGAGGTGATAGGGCTCCGTCGCCTGAGATCTTCCAATGGATCATTCCAGGAGCATCGAAAAGGAACCTGAGTTCCAGGAATCGCACACAGAATATCAGACCTAGGGTTTTAGAAATCTTAGAATTTCTGGAACTTCATGAGTTCTTAAATAAACTTTGAACCACACACGAACATGAGAAATAATATTGAATAATAATCTTCAAGATTGAACATTATTGAACGGCTCTATAATGACTCTCGAACAAAAACATAAAAATAAATCTTCAAAATTGAATCCTCGAGAATCGAACCTGCTCTGATACCATGTTAGAAAATAAACATGTGGAAGCTTGATCAGAAAAATAAGATAAAATATGAAGAACGCGGGATTTTAACGTGGAATCCTAAGGAGCGAGATGAGACCAAGGAAGAACGCCTCAAAGGCTTGATTTATGCATTGCACTTTCTCATCTGATACAGAGGGTGAAGGACTTCTTATATAGCCCTCACTGAGTCTCCACATCTCACAACTAATAGTTGTGGGACTAAAGAATTGGATGTGGTAAATGGATCCTGGAGTGATCCATTTACCCATCTCCCACACAAGTGACGCATACTCAACATACTCCAACAGCCTCGAATATTGATTTCTCGGAATCATAAGCCCTAAACACAAAAAGGGAAAATATTGCAGAAATTGTGCAGGTTTTCACTAATATGGTGAAATGAACATGAAAATGTCTCTACAATGATTTATTTTAGAAAATAAGGTTCAATTCTTAACCAGAAAGGATGTGTCATTATGACCTTTAAAATCTAGCATATCATATATTACATGTTAAAATACTCATATGTCTTAGAAAATATAAACTTAAAATAGAATCTGCAATGTACTATTAGTTTATCGATAAAAGAATTAACAAAGAAAATATTAGATAATATATTATATTATTGCAATGGATAATGGTTAGTAAATATGTACTTAATAACCACAAGAAATAGAAGTTCTAATGGTGAATGATCTATGTATCATATGATCTATGCATCATATGATCTATGTATCATATATGCTTTTCGTAGCTAATGCATTAGAGCATCCATATACTAATAGTAACACTCAGTGTGCAAGCACCTACCAAGGTTGATTGCCCAATACTTCGTCAATAAAAAAACAATAGCAACCTCAACTCATAAGCATACACGATTCTAAAATCAAACGAGTACATGCCATTATTTTCAATATAATAGATAAGTAAAGTGTTGATGTGAGGATAAGTAGTTACACTTGAGGAAGTATTATTGTTGACATACTTGAATCTTGACGTCAGTTAACTTAGCTCAATGTAACTATGCTTGGAGGCTGAAATTGGGTCTCGACGTGAGCGACTACATTACAATTAAATTTACGCAAATTATCTTTTTGCTATCTATGAATGAGGCCACATAGAAAATCCCAATCTTAGACTAGATAATGGATAGTAAATGCATACTCTAAAACCATAAGAATTCGAAGTTCTCATGGTGAATGGTCTATGTATCATCTATGCTACTCATGGTGATGCATTACCGCATCCATGTACTAACAATAACACTATTAGTGGATGACTGCCTACCAAGGTTGATTACCATGTACTTTCGCAATCCAAAAAAACTATAGCACCCTCAACTCATATAAGAGTGCATGATTCTATAATCATTTGAGTACATGGCTTTGTTAAATAGAATATATCAGTAAGGGTGTTGATGTGAGGATAAGTGGTTACGCTTGTGGAAATATTATAGTTGAGATACTTGAAACTTCACATGTCAATTAGTTTGATGTAGATAAGCTTATGGGCCGAAGCAAGGTCTCAATGAGAGCAACTATATGAGATATAAATTTACGCAAATTATCTTTTGCAATCTATGTATGAGGCCACATAGACAATCGTGATTTTAGAATTTGTCTACGAGCAACAAAACTCATCTACGAAGTAGCAAAAACAATTCTCCCAAAAATACAACAAAGATATTACAAAATGGCAATAAATATAAGACAATATCAAGAAAATTCGGAAAATTTACTAAGAAATATCCACATTTTGCACATATTGTTAAGTTATCTACAATATATCAACAAATATCGGACTATATATTTGGTAAGAACCTAGAAAAAGACGCAAGGAGCAAGTCAATAGAAGGAGGCTAAGCAAATCAAGAATTCATGAATACCTTCGACAAAATTCCTTGAAGTTAGAGCATATGGTTTCTTTAAGTTTATTTATTACTTGTGAAATAATAAAATGGAATGTGAATTAATAAGATGGAAACATAGATTTATGTAGAACCCTATAACCTATGATGTGGGATGAAACCACGGGTTAAAGTTTGTAAGTGTTATAGTTAATTATATTATGATTCCTAAGAATTACAATCAAGGATGCAAAAAACGGTCTAAACGGCCTTTTAAACGGTCGTTTAAACGTATGCGGTGCCTGACCGCATCGTTTAACCAAAAGCGGCCCATAAACGGTTAGGCCGCATAAACGGCCTTAAACGGTCGTTTAAACGGCCTTAAGCGGTCTTATGCGGCCTTTTAAGCGGTCTGAAACATCCCTTTCAGTACATGGATCTACTTTTTTCAAAGGATCACCATTATCCATGACTTTTGGATTCATGCTATGAATTTTAATTGTTTATCTTGTCTATTTTGGCATTTAGATGAAACATTTTCATGAATTTGACAATATTTAATATATATTGTGAATTTGTGATTGTATTTTTCTTATATATTTATACTTTTTTTATTTATTATATGTATTTAATATTTTTATTAATTAAAAATGCAAAACCGCATAACCCGTTTAATTTCCGTTTAAACTCCCGCATACCGTTTAATCAGTAATCAGTGACCCTACCGACTGAATACCGCATACCGCTTTTTGCAACCTTGATTACAATAAATGTAGGGATCTATATATAGCCAAACCAACACACCAATGTCACGCTAATGGGATCTAACAGTCTCCCTTAAGTTTAAGCTGAAAAAGTTGCATCTTGTTAAAAAAGAAAATGATGAACTCATCTTCACTCAATGCATCTTCCAAGGAGCTAGGAAGAGACTGCTTGAAGTATGGTACTGGAAGAAGACCCGCATAGATCACAGAGAGGAGTGTCTGGTGTCGATGCTTGGTGAAGATGGCTAGTAGTCTAAGATGGTTGTCGTGTTGTTCTTCATGTAATGCAACCAGTGAACCCCCTGCAATGGTCCGTTGGTAGCGCAAGGTGCCTACTACACATGAGACCAGGGTTCGAATCTTGGGGTCGACATCGAGTGTTTCCCCCTCTCGCTTCAAAAAAAAGTAATGCAACCAGTTGATGGGCAGCAGAAGCCAAAGATGATCCCAAGCACTGGCAGTAGAAGCCCATCCAAAGTAGTAGACGATGTCAAACATCAAAAGTAGAGTTGTCCTCTCCCATACTAAGATCTCGAGGGTGGGTCTCTCCTGTACAAAACTCTGAGAAAAGGCCTCTCCCAAACATAAGTCAATTGTTTCTCTCAAGTACGAATCTCAAAGAGTGGGTATCTCATATAGGGACCTCAAGAGGTGGGTTCTCTCACATAGGACCTCGAAGATGAGATCTCGTTTAAGGGATCACGAGCAGATGATGGATATAAGATAAAATTTTGTTGGGAGACCTCATGTAGAGAAATAGATGTGGCCTATTTTCATTAATTATATTATTAAAACCTTCAATTGTCATATATTTTTTACGTACATTTTATAATAATGTTGGATCTACAAAGGAGGAAGCAAAATAGTGGAAGCCCAATCCGTATTGCTTTTACCACGTGTCATTCTTGCTACAACTTCAGCAAGATCATCCTAACATCTCCATCTTTGGACTCTATCTTCCGAATGTTCCCTTCCCAGTCCTTCCATTGTGAATGTTACTAACTTGGAAGAATTACATATTTTCCTATATTATCTGAATAGACCAGGGTTCAGATGTACCCACTTCAATGGTTTGGTGGCAGTGTTGTGTGCCTACCACCCAAAAGACCAGGGTTCAAATCCCTCCTTGTGAGGATTGTGTTAGGTAGTCCACAACCATCATAAAAATAGTTGAATCTTTCAACATAGATTTGAGCAAAAATCCATGTAGCTGACTGTTTAGCCCAAAAAGTCAAGCGGTCGTATTGACTCACAAGGCGAGTCAACAGTCGATGCGGTGACCGCTCGAAAATCCGGATTAAAACAACAATTAACCCACGACAAATATATCAAGCAATGAAAGTAAATGTGCGGAGTTAAAATTTATTATAACTCTACAACAAGATGTGTATAGTGCAAGTATGTGTAGAGGTCGAACACAGGGAGCAGACAGGTAGAACAGGGCAATAATGCTCAAAATGTGTGTGAAAGTGATCAAGTGTCTATTAATGCTATTTTTTGTGGGTTTTTAATTTTATATTTTTTTATTTAATTTTTAATTTTATAATTTTTGTATTTTGGTTTTTAATTTTCTGATTTTATATTTTCTCTTTTTATATTTTTTATTTTTTATTTTCTTTTTCAATATTGGAATATAAAAGCAAAGTAATAAAAGGGAAAAAGAGGTATTTATAAAAATAGATAAAAATATTCAAAAATATGAAAATAAAGTCTTTTTGGTCTTTTTACACTTTTTTACTGTTTTTGTGATTTTTAGGTAATTTTTAGAATGTTTTTGGTATTTTTAATTAGCAAAATAAAGCAAAACAGTGAATAAAATGCAAGGCTGAAACTAAAATGGGGAAATAAAATAGAAAACAGTAGCAAAAATTCTCCACTTTAATTTTCACTTAAAGACAATGAAACAAAGAAAAATTAGAGACAAAGTTTATATTTTTAGGATTTTTGTAGAATTTTTAGGATTTTTATAAATGTTTTTGGGGTTTTGCAATTTTTAGGAGTTTGGTTTTGTATTTTTTAGTGATTTTTGGACTGGAGTTAGAACACAATAAAGGTAACAAAATATATTTTTTTGGGATTTTTCTGGAGAGTTTTTATATTTTTTAGGGATTTTCTAAGCTAGACAGTGCTGAAAATGACTATTTTTGATTTTTAATAAATAATAAAATGCAATAATTATAAAAAGTAAAAATATGGCGTTAATCTACTATGCAACAGGACTCTACTATGATTTTTGGGGGTTTTTTGGGGTTTTATAGACGCATGCATAAAATACAAACAACAAAAAGAAAAACCATCATCGCAGGGGCGTTTTTGTAATATTAAGACAGTCAAGGGGCCTTAGCGCAAATTGTCCACAAAATTTATCACTAAATAAAACAGTTACTGCACGGAATAGTAAATGCCCAAATCCGCAAGGTCCTTGTCGCAAAATACCCACGAGCACGTGCCCTCGCACGTGCGCTCGGCTGGCAAGGTCCTCAATGCAATTACATATATGCGCGGGGGGTTCTTAGCAATTATTACAAAAGATATAAACCAGCACTTGAAAGTTTATGTGCTAAATGCTAAACACAAAAAAACGCATGGGGGAGAGACACAAAATACCCATGCAGCTTCAGATCGCACGGCGCAGCGCGCCTCACTTATCCACGTGTCTAAATCCTACAGGCCCGTACCCCTTCGCAGCCGATGGCTAAGATTAGAAGGTGGAACTTTGATCGGATGGTGCTGCTTCTCGCCAATCGGACGGCGGCGATCAAAAGGGGAGGGGAAAGATGGACGGTGGCTGTAGCACGCCCCCTCCCCTGTTCTGTTCTTGCGCGGGACAGCTGGGCAGCGGCGGCGCGCGGGCTCCTTCTCCGGCGAACCGAGGTACTCTCCAGATGGGTAAGCTTCAGCGCGGGGTACCTGCAAAAAGGGGTGAGGGGAGTCGCGGGCAAAATGCCGCGCTCCTCCAGGTAGTACCAAGAGGGTGGAAACCGTGGGGTGCGAACTCGCCGGAGCAAACTCCGGCGAGGTGGATGGCGAAAAGATTGAACGAGAAATTGCAAAAAGTAAGACGGGGATTAGATCCTACATCTACACAGGAGGAAGTAACTCGCTAAAAACAAAGAAGATCACACCTCAAAGGCCAGATAACCTGAAATTTACCTCGACGGCCGCACTTGGCCGGAGATGGTGGAACGGCCCCCTCGGCCTTCTACTGGACTCCCCTCGCCGGCTGGAGGAGGCCTGTCACGCCTCCAGTCCGGAGCACGGCACCTGGGAGCTCAAAGAAGTCAAAGGAAGGTTCAAAATGAAAATGGGAGGAATGGGTCGTTTTTGAAACATGGCCGAGGCGCGATGTTCGAGGGCGTGTCACGAGCGCGGTGATGATGCTTGGCCCAAGATAAAGATAGGGCGTGGATGATCAGCCATAGGGCTACCTATCTCGTGAAGGAACCGAGGCCAATCGGTGAAAGACGTGGCCTGGAAAAAATCGAGAAGTAGGCCACTTGCAATGGTCCAGCGGTCTCAGACCTGGGTCATAGAGTTGACCCAAGGTCAACGGATGGCGTGGCCTGATTGGGCCACGTCATCCGCAAAAAGACAAAAAAATAAATAAATACCTTATAAATTAAATTAAAAATAGTAAATGATTAAATTAATTTTAGGTTATTTAATAAAAAATGTTTATTATTTTATATAGTATTTTATTCCGATTTTTAATTATTTTTATGAGTTATATTTTTACAAGTTTGCATTTATACCCCTATAGGTATCTATATCTATGTATTGTAGTCTTTTATTTTTAATTTGTGTATTTAATTTATTTATTTTTTATTATTATTTTATAAAATTATAAAATACTTTTATATACACAAATATATTTTTATTTTATTTTTATGAGATGTTTTGTATATTAAATAAAATATAAAGGTATAATGTATAGGTATGGATATAGGTAGTGTACCTATGTATTCTATATATGTTCATTTTTATTTTTATTTTTCTTTGTATTTTTATTCTGATTTTAATGCACATAATTATTATAAGTAATATTTACAACATTATAAAAATATAAAAATATAAAAATAATGAATAAATAATAAATTGAATATTTTAATATGTACAAGTATACAATAGGGGTCCAAAAGTCAACTTTCAAACCGTAGCTCCGCCAAATGCGAAACCACCGCCATTAATTAGCTTATTTTCTTCTATATACAATTAAAGGTGAGTATGTTGCATTTGGAGTTTTCGTTTGTGAGATACGGGTCTGGAAAGTTGGCATTCTAGAATTTTATTCAGACCATAACTTTTTATCTGTACATTATTTTTCTGTGAAATCAATTTTGTATTTTTCTTTATAAAATTATCTACAACTTTCATGAACAAAGTTTTTTTATTTGATATATAAAAAGTGGAACCAAAAATAGGTCCCAAAATGGATAACGAATGAATTAATAATTATAGGTATTTTATCTGTATTTTGGCCCTTATCTCCCCCTACTTTATTCCTTGTCGACCTATTCATCAAGATGCCTAGGTCTCGGGGTTTCGGGTCATAAAATATTTACAATATTTTATTCTTTTTCTTTTCTTTTCTTTATTCTATAATTTTGGCTTCAAAAACCGCATTTTATACAATATTTATACACATATGCATGAATGCTAAAATGTCTATATTAAGCCTATTTACACGCATTTACTAGGGTTTTTAAGGCCAAAATGATAGAATAAAGATGATGAAACGTGGATTCATCACTGACCCAACCTATAACGGGAGAAGACTTTGCCATTATCCGAAGCAAGTTCACGTATTTTCATTCATGAAGCTTTATAAGTTGTACAAAGAGTATTTGAAGTTCACATTACTTTCTCATATATGAATCAAAGACTTTTGATTAGAAAATGAAAGCCCCATTTTCAGCGACTATTCAGATTTTTCATAGTGACAACGGGACTGGATTTGTCAACAATGATTTGCCTACTTTCTTTACATTTTTTGGTATTCTGCAAGAAAACTCGCGACTATAAATTTTCCAACAAAATAACTTGGTTCAAGCGAAGCTGTGACACTTGTTCCGCATTGCCAAAACAATAGTGTTTGAGATGCATATTTCTTCTCTTTAACGTCTCATGCATTCTTTACATCCTCTTTCCTTGCCGTGAAATAGGTTAATAATTTTTTATATTTTAATTTCCTGCAAGTTGTATTTTATAAATGTTGACCAGAGAATTTATAATGAATCAGGAGTATATTTATAATTCACAATGTATCGCTAACCCTAGAGGTGCGATATAAGTAGGACCCTAGCTGCAGCTGCTTATTATACTCCAAGAACAATTCATGAAAGATATAGAAAAGAATCCGGTGTGAGCAGTAGAACAGTTCATGAGAGAGAAAGAAAAGGGGCTGGTGCATGCAGTAGACATAGACACATTGCGGAACCGCTATAAAATCATCTAATTGTGCGATTGTGCCAATTTATGTTTATTGATCATTTCTAATTGTGCATTCTTAAACGGATCCGTTCCCAAAAAGTGCCTGCTGACTCGTTACCCTTATAATCTGAAAATTATGAAAAGTGATGTGAGAAAGGAAAAGGCCTAGGATGCTCTTGCAGTCAGAACTTTTATACTTCCCCTCACAGGATTTAGTTTTGTTTTTCCATCTTTTACATTTTAGTTTTATTGTAAATTGTGATGTACATTTATATCAGCAATAGTGTTGGCGGTGTGTACTTTTACATATATACAGTGAAGGGAATAAGTTAATTTCCTGCAAGTTATAGTTTCTGTTTGTTGACTATCATTTGATTGAATGCTTTTACTATCAGTACCGGAATCCGAGATCTGCGGCTAAAATAAAGGATGTAACAGTACTCACCCCCACTACTGAATAGAGATATTTATGAAGATAATTTAAGCTCAAATAGAATATAATATGACCCAACAACACAGATTATAACTATGCCTTGATGTCACCTTTTATGAACATTTTCATATTAAAGAAGGAGATCGAACCTAATTCTACGGAGCTGCTAGTTTTCCCTTTGAAACACTGCCACATTATATATGTAGTTACCACTGTTGCCACAACCCCCAGCTTCACCACTGCTTATTGTCTATTGGAAACAACAAAAACCTTCTATTCCTCGAAATATAATCTGACTACCATAGAACATTTTGTTCATCATCGGCCCATCTACATGATGGATATCTTCCTCGAGTATAATAACCTTATTTTCCTTGAATTAAAATGTTCCACTCGTTCTTTGAGAATACATCAGCTTGTGTAAATTACCCAATTTCTCACTATATGTATGTTAACATGTATATTAGTGGTCTTTGTGTCTCTCTGTTATTTTTATTTTCAGTTGTATGCTTTATGTAATTTACTCATAGGCTACTCTCCTATATAAGAGAGACTAGGGCTTATGGAATAAACAACTTGTTCATTTTTCCCAACATGGTATCAGAGCGACGGTCCTAGACCGGAGTTCTCGAAACCCTAACCCTATCCCTACCCCACCCGCCGGCCTCTCTCTCTCTCATCGGCGCCGCCGGGGCACACACCTGCGCCTCCGCCGCGCGAGTGCGCCTCCGCACCAGCGCTCCTGCGCCTCCACCGCGCGAGTGCGCCTCCGCACCAGCGCTCCTACGCCTCCGCCGCACCAGCGCCCCTGCGCCTTCGCCGCGCGAGTGCACCAGCACCTGCGCGCTAGCCCTCTGCACGCTCGCACGCTAGACTTCGCGCTTGCGCGCTAGCCCTCTGCGCGCTCATCCCTGCGCGCCTCTGCACCAGCATCTGCGCGCGACTGTGTGCTAGCTCCCGCGCTGCACGACTGAGCGCGGCTCCTTAACGCACCCCTGTGCGCCTGCGTGATCCAGCGGGCATCTTAGAGCCCTAGGCGAGTGTTCTTGAATCAGCCCTAGAGCGCACACCTTCAACCAAATGAGTTTACTTGCTTGAGGTCTACACATGCAACTAAACCCGTCTATCTCATTGTAGACGAATCTTATCTCCGGTCAATCGCTCCAGTCTTCAGTTTCCAGTATGTCAGAAAGCAAGGCGGATATCCCGTCCATCGGCGCCTTTCGTGGTCCGACGCCTATTGTAAAGATGGATGGTACGAACTATGAACTGTGGGCGATGCAGTTCATGAGTATGATGAAGTCAACGGGTAAGAAGCACATTCTTACCGAAGCAGTGCCTGCTGAGAAGACTGGAGCCAATGCCTCTTGGGAGGCCGATGACGCATATGCCAAAGTTTGGCTATCTGGAACGTTGGCGATCGAGATTGCCAATGACATTCTACATCAGCCCACGGCCAAAGACATGTGGGACATTCTGGCGGCCACATACTCTCAGGCGAAGAACGAGACAAAGATTCTGCAACTCCAGCATGGACATACTCTCAGGCGAAGAACGAGACAAAGATTCTGCAACTCCAGCATGATATATTCACTATAAAGCAGAATGGTCGCCCTCTACATTCACTCTACACATCCCTGAGAGGGATGTTCGAGAAGCTCTACAGCTTCATGCCTCTGACAGCCACGCCAGAACAACAGAAGACGTATCGGAATGCGACTATGGTGGGCGTGTTCCTTGCTGCACTTGAACCAGATTATGAGGCGGCACGATCCCAGATCTTGGCCGATTCCACTATTCCTCCCATGGAGGAAGCCTTTCACAGACTGAGCCGGATCACCGTCCCTTCCACGGCCACGAATCAGAATGCTTCAGCCATGGCCGCCAACAGGGGTCGCGGATTTCATCATCAGACCCGCGGACGTGGACCTCATGGCAGAGGAGGCCGCACTCGGCCAACATGTACCTATTGCCATCGCGTCGGACACAATGAAGACACATGCTACTCGAAGCATGGATTTCCTGCATCTGCACGAGCCGCTGAGCAAATAGAGCCTCCATCTTCTGCCATTTTGGATCAGCGGTTCGATGATCTAGTTGCTCGTCTAAGAGGCATTATCCCCCCATCTGGCCCAGCACCTGCTACTGAGAGTCAATCTGATGCTGTTGCATCTGCCTCTGCGTCTACCAGTGCTTCAGGTAGCATACTTGCATTTACCAGTAGTAGATCAGATACATTACCTTGGATTATGGACTCGGGCGCTACACATCATCTATGTGGCGATCAGAGTTTACTTACAGGATATTCTCAGATTCCTCCAGGCCGAACAGTGGTCATTGCCAATGGTACACATTCTCCCATCACTGGTCAGGGGGAGATTAGACTGACATCTTCTATGCAGCTCAAGAATGTGTTACATGCACCTGATTTTTCAATGAATTTGTTATTAATCAGTCAGATTATGAAGGATTTACAATGTCGGGCAATTTTTGATCCATATTCTCTTATTTTTCAGGACATCCGTACGGGCAACGTAATTGGTCGTGGCTATGAGCAAGGAGGCCTCTATCGCCTAAATCAGACTCCATTTGTTGGAACCTCATCCCTTCCTACTGGACCAGTATCTCCTCTGTTGTGGCATCTGCGCTTTGGGCATCTACCGCTTCAGAAGTTGCGTCGTGTGTTATCCCAGGGTCTTCCTCACAAATCTATCCAATGTGAGGCTTGTCAGTTGGGAAAGCATCACAGGTCTATCTTTCCCAGTCGTCCAGGTCGGAGTAGTACCTCCAAGTTTGAGTTATTTCATATTGATGTTTGGGGTTCGAGTCGTGTACCTGATCATCAGGGACACAGATTTTATATAGTTATTGTGGATGACTTCTCTCGTGTGTCATGGGTATTTTTGATGAAAAATAAATCTGAAGCAGGCAATATTATTATCCATTTTCTGAATGAAATTCAAAATGTTTTCTCCAGATCTGTGAAATTTGTCAGAAGTGATAATGCCCTAGAATTGTGCACTCATGTCCTAGCCAACTACTACTCCTCAAAAGGGATTATCCATCAAACATCCTGTGCTTATACCTCTCAACAAAATGGGATCGCTGAAAGGAAACATCGCCACCTACTAGATGTCACAAGATCACTTCTTATACAGAGTCATATTCCTTATTCTTACTGGGGTGACGCGGTTCTCACAGCATGTTACCTAATTAACCGTATGCCGTCCTCTGTCTTGGATGAACAGATTCCTTTTTCCCTTATCTACCCTGGTAGGGATCTGTTTTCCCTTACTCCTCGTGTGTTTGGTTCAGTTGCATTTGTCCACCAGTTGTCTCCTGGTAGTGACAAGCTCTCTCCTAGGGCTGTCAAGTGTGTGTTTGTTGGGTACTCCAGAACTCAAAAGGGGTACAAGTGTTTTGATCCTTTGCGTAGGCGGTATATGGTCAGTGCAGATGTTACATTTTTTGAATCCGTAATGTATTTTTCATCCTCAGGAGATCAACAGCTACCTCCACTGACCATGGCCTCAAATTTCAGCGAAATTCTGTCGAATTTCTGTCAAATATCGATATCCAGTCGAATCGAAATTCGAACGAAATGACCGAAATGATCGAAATATGGGGGTCCTAGTACAAAAAATGACAGAAATGACTGAAATTTCAGTCGAAATTCCACCGAAATTCCATCGAAATTCTGTTTTGGCCGATACCGAAATGGTGACCGAAATCGACATTTAAGGCCTTGCCACTGACTACCGATGCCATATATATGACACCACCACCTCCAGAATCACAAAAACCACCACCACCACCACCAACAGCTCCACGTACTATCCCCATTTCACCACTACCATTTCATTATACCCGCAGGCCTCCTCCAGCTCATGGTCATGACTCATCTCCTAGCTCGCCTATGGTATGTACTGAAGATACTTCTCTTGATGGATCTAATGATATTTCTGAGCAGGATATGTTGCAGGTGCCAGATGAGGATGCAACTGATTTAGATGTTCCTATTGCTATACGCAAATCGAAGAGGAGCTGTGCTACATATCCTTTATCAGCTTCTGTGTCATTTGAGCGACTATCTGGGGACTTCAGGAACTTTGTGGTGGCCTTGTCAGCTGTAGATATTCCACGGAATTATCAAGATGCTCTGCAGGATAGTAGATGGTGCCTAGCAATGGAGGAAGAGATGGCAGCACTTCAATCTAGGGGAACTTGGAGTCTAGTTCCTATACCTGCAGATGTGACCCCGGTGAGCTGCAAGTGGGTATTTACGGTGAAGCAAAATGCAGATGGCAGTATTGACAGATACAAGGCCCGCCTTGTTGCACGTGGCTTTACACAGACATACGGGGTGGATTACCATGATACATTCTCGCCAGTAGCCCGTCATTCTACTCTACGGATCTTGATGTCAGTCGCAGTCACTCGAGATTGGTCGCTATATCAGTTGGATGTGAAGAACGCATTCCTATATGGAGACCTACAGGAGGAAGTCTATATGCAACAGCCACCAGGTTTTGCTATTGAGGGGGAGTGTTCCAAGGTGTACAGACTCCATAAGGCTATCTATGGCCTTAAGCAGAGCCCCAGAGCATGACCTCTTTGAAAAACAGGGATACAAACGCTCTAATGCTGATCATTCCTTGTTTGTACAGAAGACTTCAAGAGGTATTATTGCAATTATGGTTTACGTAGATGACATCTTGATTACAGGAGATGATGAGCAAGGCATAAAGCAGGCGAGAGAAGCTGGGGAGCGAATTTGTCACTAAGGATCTTGGAGTCCTTAGATATTTTCTGGGGCTAGAATTCGCTAGAAATCCGTATGGGTTAGTAATGTCGCAGAGGAAATATGTTACGGACCTGTTAAGTGAAATAGGTATGCTTGGGTGTCGGCCTGCTACGACACCAATGGACCCCAGCATGAAGCTATATGATGATGACACAGAGGAGGTGGACAGGAGAAGATACAGAGAACTGGTAGGTAAATTCTTGTATGTCACGATCACTAGGCCCGATATATCCTTTGCAGTGAGTCGTGTGAGCCAGTTCATGAAGCAACCACGTCAGGTTCATATGGATGCCATACATATGATACTTAGATACCTCAAATCATCTCCAGGTGCAGGTTTGCTATTCAAGAGGGGCAAGGGGATTTCTATCTCAGCATGTGCGGATGCAGACTATGCAGGTTGTCCCAAGGACAGGAAGTCCACCTCAGGATTTGCAGTCTACATTAGAGATTCTCTAATCTCATGGAGGAAAAAGAAACAGACGGTGGTAGCCAGATCTAGTGCTGAATCTGAATATAGGGCTATGGCCCAGGCTAGCACAGAGATGATGTGGGTAAAGGCTGTGCTTACAGATCTATGTATGGATGTACCACTTCCTATGAACTTAGAATGTGACAATCAGGCAACATTGTTCATTGCAAACAATCCAGCATTCCATGAGCGGACCAAGCATATTAAGGTAGATTGTCACTTCATACGTGACATGATTCAGAAGGGGTTCATTGCTACATCTCATGTTACCTCAGAAAATCAAACTGATGATATATTCACCAAGGCACTACTACGAGGCCCATTCCAGAAGTGTGCGTCCAAGCTTAGCATGATTGATATCTATGCTCCATCTTGAGGCGGAGTGTTAACATATATATTACTGGTCTTTGTGTCTCTCTGTTATTTTTATTTTCAGTTGTATGCTTTATGTAATTTACCTATAGGCTACTCTCCTATATAAGAGAGCCTAGGGCTTATGGAATAAACAACTTGTTCATTTTTCCCAACAATGTATAATGATCACTTAACTATTCCTGTTCAGGAGATTTATCTATCTATTAATATTCTTCAAGTCCCTAAGACCCTTAAAGAAGCATGACACATCCTCCTTGGAAAAATGCAACAGAGGACGGACGTTAGCTCTCGAATTCCATGGAACTTGGAAACACCTACTAATATGTTACAAGTATGAGATTTCACCCTCAGATATCTACCACATGGATCCATCGGGTTGTATAATGTTCACATGTTCCCAGTGTTGCAATAGTCGGCCGACTATCCCGAATAGTCGGTCCGACTATGCGGTGGGGCAGGGTCCCCGGCTGAACAAACGACTGGTCGGTCAATAGTCGGTCCGACCGAATAGTCAGCCGACTATTCGAACGACTGGGCCGACTATTCGGCTGGCTGGAGTTTGACTTTTGATTTTTTTTATTTTTTTTTCAATTTCCAATTTTTATGGGTTACATTTTACCACGGTATCGTCACAAATGTCAAATTCTATATATCTATTATATTGATGGTACTTTTATCTTGGATTCATGTTAACTAATGACCATATATGTATAAAAATATAAGAATTTATGTAGTATAAATAATTTTTATAATAAAAAATACAAAACCGAATAATCCAGAATAGTCGCCCCAATACCGATTACTCTTTATTCAATGACCCCCTCTGACTGAATACCGAATACCGACTTCTGCAACACTGCCTATTGCAAACAATACACATAAACTTATCCCTAAGATAAAGCATAACTCTCTCCGATTCCCATATTACAATCAATCTTGTTAATCTTCAACGGCATGTAGGATGCATGGTAAGAATGCTTCTCTATATGGATAAGTATGTATGCGGCAACTGATGCATTTGCTAGTGATGGAGAGTGTTCTATATTTTGCAGGCTTCGAAATAGTATTTATATATTGAAGCAATGTCCATGAACACGGTCTGATGGGTTCAGCAAACCCATGCAACAATGTTATTATACATGGTCATCTTCACTCAATCACTGTGTACTACCCTACAAGATATGTCATACTTATCGCATATATAGATGATATCTACCAATAAGAAGCACTTGTGATATTTCTGCAACAAAGATTTTCTCCAGTGTTGCAATAGTCACCCGAATAGACCGAATAGTCAGTCTGACTACGTTATTCGGTGGGGTGACCGAATAGAATAATTGTACCTATGTGAAACGGAAAATTTATACTTTATTATTACTATTTTTATTTTTCGTATTTTTCTTAAAAGTATAGTAAAGGCAGAAGTATGCATTTGATTGTAAATCAATTAGAACTTTTATCTTGTTAATTAATGACTATACATATAAAAAATATAAGATGATATATATTAGACATAATTTTTATACCTAATCGAATTCCCGTTAGTCACGGGAATAGTTGTTATTCTTTATTCAGCAAATTTGCCCGCGTTCCCATTTCATAAATGACAATCTTGGAACTACCACTTACAACACTTAGCAGTCTCAAAAGTAGATGACACCATATCTTTTTAGGCAAAAAGGACCTCCATCGTATAGATGACGATGACACCATGATTTTCTCGCAACGAAAAACACATATTGGACCTCCTTTGTGAGAACAGCATAGGCCAAGGCAAACCAGTCACTACTATCAATATATATGTGTCATTCCACATGTTCAAGATCTCACATGATATATAAATGATGTTAGAAGTTATCTTACTCGACAACTAGATTTGGTATATCTTTTACAACTGGAAAACTCTACCACTTCCTGCAGTAGTTAAAGGAGCATCGAGTCAGTATATGTCAGATCTTGATTGAGATGCTCGGAAGCCTATCCTGGAAATGGCTTTTCATAGTCATGGACACTTCAATGTCGTAAAACGCCCATGTAAAAAAATATAAGATTATATGTATTAGACATATTTTTTATACCTAACCAAATAATTCCAGTTAGTCACGGGAATAGCTTTTATTCTTTGTTCAGTGATCTTTTCGAACTGAATACCAAATACCGACATTTGCACCACTATTTTGCTCGTGTTCCCATTTCATAAATGATAATCTTGGAACCACCACTTTCAACATCTTTCAGTCTCACAAGTATATCGTGCCATGATTTTCTCGCAACAAAAAATACATATTGGACCTCCTTTATGAGACCAGCATAGGTCAAAGCAAGCCAGTCACCACTGTCAATATATAAGTGCCATCTTATAATCCGCATGTTCAAGATCTCACATGATAAATAAATGATGTTAGAAGTTATCTTACTTGACAACAACTAGACTTTGTATATCTTTTACAGCTGGAAACTCTACAGTTCATGCAGTGGTTAAAGGAACATTGAATTAGTATTAGATCTTGATTGAGATGCTTGGAAACCAATTCTGGAAATGGCTTTTCATGAAGAGCTATGGACACTTCAATGTCGTAAAACACCCTTATGCTGACTACATAGAAGATCTTCAACAAGTTTCTGCACATATGTATCTTGTCATACGTTATAGCAAGAAACATCTTTTAAAAGAAAACTATGGGGAAACACTATGACGGAGATTCTTTGAATCTTCATTCTCCATGACATTGTCAAACCAAATTCTCATCTTATTAACATGTATTACGATAATAATGCCCATGCTTCCAACAATATCTCCTTTTTGAAAACACAAAAAAGAAAGAGGCCGGATGTCACTATGTTAGGGATGCAAGACTCTTCCGGGTAATTTACGCAACATATATCTCTACACTGAATCGACATGCTACACAATTGTAACTTTTCCTATTTCTATATGCTATACTGTGATAATTGTTAGAAAATAGGAAGCGAAAGCAGAATGATAAACAGAGCAAAAGAACAGAAATATAAAATATGGAAGATCAAGATTTACGTAGAACCCTACTCCCTAAGGAGCGGGATGAAATCACGGAAGAACGCCTCAGAGGGCTGGTGTGTCTATTGCACTTTTCTCAATGGAACAGGAGGTCTGGGGCTCCTTATATAGCCTCCACAGATCGTCCAAGTCCCACCATAGGTAGATGTGGGACTAAACTGTTGGATGGGGTAAATGGAACCTGGAGAGATCCATTTACCCATCTCCCATACATATGGCGCACAACCAAATACTCCAACACTCCCCTCAAGTTGAAACATGCAATGCTCAGTTTGGACAAACAAACAGAAAGAAACTCAACTCACGCTACAGGACACTACGGACAATATCAACTCAACGCGCACAATTGTCGGCTGCTGTCGAGGACGTTGCTTCTCATGCCATGCAGGTGAGGAGGACGAACGGGCTGGAGTGTGAGTCTGCTGAATCTCCTCGTCGGAGAGCATGTGCTCTGAACTGCGCCTGTCATAGTCACTGCAACTGGAAAATGAGTCTCCTCGTCAGAGTACTCTGGCCCACCACAACAACTGCTCCATCTTTGAAAAGGGGCCGAACTGAAAGAGGACGTGGAAGTGCAATCCTCGTCGGAGTCCACGGTCGCTGGAGAATGAAGTCTGAAAGAAGTCTCCTCAGCGGAGAACTGGGTCTCTCCCATCTGGCTCAGAGAATGGTACTCTACTCTGGGAGAACCTATGATACCACATGAAAACCTCTGCCAACATGGCATCGGGAATGGTCCTCTACTCTGGAGTCTCTATGGCTCACATGAAAACTCTGGCCGACAAAACAAGAAGATGATGGGGACCACTCAAAATATGGCAAACATCTGCTCATCTGAATAAATACTGCATACACGTGTGTGTCTGAAACTGAAGACTCGGAATCTGATGTCGAGTCTGAATATCAATTGTAGAGTCTGAACATCGACCATAGCCCCCTTGGGCCCAAAATGGTTGGTCTGAAATACCTGTATCATGAGAGATAGACATGTGACTCTACATATACTCCCCCTTTCTCTCAAACTGGTCGAAAAATGAACATCAACCAAGTTGGGAGAAGACAAGATAATATGGGGAGAAAACATAAGCCGTGACAATTTTTTTCCCGCTTATCTAAAAATTTCCTTCTTTTTCAGCTATATCAATTCTCTCTCTCTCTTTTATAGCCGCCACATTTTTTTTCAAAATAAGTCGTTCGCATTTTTTTCGGCTTTTCTTTTAGTTCTTGCGTACGGCTTTTTCTTGTACGCGCCTCTTTTCTTCTCCCTTTTTTTTGAATTAGATTTTTTGCAAATCTAGACTACGTCTTTTCCCTCTCTCTTTTTTTTCTCGACCCACTTGGGCCCAATATTCTTTCTCTCTATTCCCCATTTTTCGTCACTGCCTCCCGTCCCTTTTTTTTAACGGCCAAACAGGCCTTACAAAAAAATCTCCTTTTTTTAATAATAGGTCATCGGGCCTATTTCTTTGTTGCACCATTAGGGTTCTGAAAATGGAACCCATATTCGAATACTCTCCGCTAGTGGGTTGGAGCGTCGCCAGATACGAGATAGGACCCATCGAGGAGAGGCGATGGCGCACGAAGAATGCTGGAGGGGAGCGGGATTGCTGCTTGAGGATCGGGGAGGATGACACGTGAGGAGCCGCGCTCTCGCCTGGTGTGATAGCCATCGCTGTTAGGAACACGAAGGGGAGGCCTCCGCATGCTTCATGTCGCACCAGCCGCGGACGCTGGCGGCTAGGTCTTGAGCGCTGGAGGCTCCACCGCGGGAGGAATGGCGAAGCTGTGGGGAGACTGGAGCCACCAGCGTCGCGCTGGAATGCGAGGATAGCGTCGCCTCGCACCTGGAATCGTTGTTGTGCCCTGGGGAGCGCTTGGGGAGCCTGAATGTTGCACCGCCGCATCGCGGTGTTTCATCGACCATTTTTCCGTGTGTGGGAGGTCTCGTGTAGGATATGTGCAGGTCGCGGCCGATGGGTTTTGCTGCTAGGGCATCGCCTGGAGGGAAGAGCGCCGCTTGGGGAGATCCGCTTGAGGGCTTGGGGCACGCACGAGGGCTTGGAGTGCCGCGTGAGAGCTTCACGCGAGGGAGGAAGGGAGAAGCATCGTTGGAAGCCGCAGTGCCTGGAACGCGTTCCATGGATGCGCAAGGGACTGGAGAAGGATATTAGCGCGCCTCCATCGATCCGAAGTTCCAGGCACGCATACGATCCCATGCAGCGATTTCGTTGAGTGATTTCTCATGCCGGAAACTACGGCTAGAACGTTCAAGCCGCAAGATTTGGATCTGAAAGCTAGGGTTCTAAAAAACCCAAAAACTCGAACTTGAAAAATAAAAAAAAACTTCAAACTTCAAAATCGACCAAGAACGACCCGCTCTGATACCATGTTAGAAAAATAGGAAGCGGAAGCAGAATGATAAACAGAGCAAAAAAACAGAAATATAAAATGTGGAAGACCAAGATTTACGTGGAACCCTACTCCCTAAGGAGCGGGATGAAACCACGGGAGAACGCGTCAGAGGGGCGGATATTCTATTCCTTTTTCTCAATGGATACAGGAGGTCTAGGGCTCCTTATATAGCCTCCACAGATCCTCCAAGTCCCACCATTGGTAGATGTGGGACTAAAGTGTTGGATGGGGCTCCCATACATATGGTGCACAACCAAATACTCCAACAATAATAAAAGGTCTATTAGTCATGCCGTCCATAAAACTGTAGGAATCTTTCAGACTTTTCCTATTCATGTCTTCCAATATGTCGTAATCAATACAAATTAGGTCAAAAAACTAAAAACATCATTAATCGGGTGAAAAATAGGTGTTGTCCAAGGGAGTTCGTGATGAAGACAACTGAGTCTAATAACAAAGTCATTCCGAAACAAAAAAGCTTATAAAGCAGAGAAGATACGGAAAAATGTTTTTTGACAGCACAATCCTGGTTAGGAAAAATACTTGTAAAAAATATAGCAGAACTGCATACCATAAAATTTTGCATATATCGATCTAGTTCGGTATTTATGCAATCTTTTGTCAAGCTGTTCACTGGAGAAAATAGTTGCTCTTCACCTGAGCCTTCACCCACCAGAGCTTTCTGAATAAGGAGACAAGTAAAATACATAACCAATATATCATAGCAATGAAAACACGCATGTCTAGCACATTTCAAGCATGCTCGCAAAAATAACTTGGAAGCACAAGAACCACAGTCGCAAAATACAGCGAGACTTATATTAGAAGTTTTTCTACTATTGTTCCTATAAAACCGGCTTTTCAAAAACAGGAGACCAAACAATTGAAAAATTATCTAGGCAGGCGCTCGTAAAAAACCAAAAATATATATTTTTTGAATGAATGGTAAAGTTGGGCTATTTGGGTGGAAATTGGTTAGTCACGCATTTTCAGAATAGTGGGAAGGAGTTGGTTGTGTTGGTGGATCTGTATAAAAGGCCCAGCACCCCTTGTACTCATTAAATAATAGAATATCTAACATGTCTTTCTCACATGGTTTTATAACACCTTTCAGAGTAGGGTTCTACGTAAAATAATATTTTCTTCTAGTTTGTATTTCATATTTTCTATTTTATAATTGCACATAGTATCGAAGATCGGTTTTCTCTATATCAATGAGTTGAAAATATCGTGCAACTTCATCTAGGAGGCTTATGGGGAGAGACGGGAGGGGAGAGAGCCATAGGCGGAAGAAGGCATGGCTCTACTAGTGTGTCCATGAAGGTGTGAGGGCCACAGAAAAATGGAGAGCGGGAGGCATCAAGGGCCACCAAACATGAAGAGGAGAAGCTTGTTGGCGGTTGGTCTATCGTCTCCCACCGTAAGTGTGGCTTGTGCCGCTTTAGGTACGAAATCTATGGACATCGAGCCTTTGTCTACTCGATGCCACAATGTTGTTTCGGGTTTGGGTGGAGGGACGTCGGTGGGCTGCTTGTCCAACGACTTGTTAGCACGATATGCCTTCATATCTTGTTGCTTCTAAGGTTGTCTTGGCCTCGAGGGTGGGTCCATCACCATGCTCCTATGTTGAATCGGTCAGCATATTCGATCTTGAGAAGAAGATTGGTATGCCGATAGGGGAGGGCCAACAGGGAGTTTGGAACTTGGATTCAATCTCAATGGCTCTATGCGGAGGATTGGTGATTCTTTCTCAGGTGATGTCATCTTCCTAGAGGCAAATGTCTATTGCGCGAGGGGATTGCTTCACAGGAGATTGGTGTGGTGATCTCTTCGATGATGGAGTCGGTCCTCCGTTAAAGGGTGCCTCACTTTACAGACGATGAAGTACCGACCTCATCAAGGAGAGTAATACATGTGATGGTAATTCGGTTCTTATCGCATATAGTGGAATCCTTGGTACCGACATCGCAGGGACTCGGTGTCGTTTCAAAACATATGATGGCCGACATCCCGGAACTGACCCTTTGGACGCCATTCTTGTCATCAAAGGGGAGAGACTCATTTGCTCTCTTTTCGTCGGTCGGTCGTGATTCCAAATATTGGTCCAAATTGTACCCCCTCCTCCACAATCGTCATCTATACTTGGCAAGGTTCAGGAAAGCAGTATGTGTATGTGTTCGGACAGGTCACTGAATAGTGATTAAGCGGTATGCGGGGTTATATGTGGTTCAACGCGGTTTTTTAGTTTTTATTTAAAACTAAATAAATATCTTTATCAAAATAATACAACTAAATTTCAAAATTAAAGAAAAATAATACAACTCAATTTTCAAAATAATACAACTAAATTTCAAAATCAAAGAAAAATAAATGTTTACCAACTAAAATTAATGACTAAAGTTCACAATTAGATTATTAATTACTTAATTTTAGGAAGATAGGAAGTATAACCCTTAATTATTAACTACATTTCATATCCTAAACATTATCAATAAACAATAACATAAATCACAGTAAATATTCAAATAACAAAAAAAATTAAACATCCCATGAGAATTTCGAATTCTATATATGCATCCTTCATGATTACTACATATGTAATATATTGTGTCACTTTTCAGACTTTTGTTATATTCAAAATTCAGTACATAATGTACATTACTATATGTATAAACAGAATTCAGAATTTGTCACATGAGAATTCTATCATCAAACATAAAAAATAGCAGTAGCAAAAAAAACTAGCAGTAGCATCTAACATCAAAAAAATAGCAGCAGCATAAAAAGATGGTTGTACCCTTCTTAACTACGTAGGATTGAATAACAGTAGCATTAAACATTAAAAAATAGCAATACATCAAACATAAAAAAAACTAGCAGCTAACACAAAAACTAATGCATAAAAAATAGCATCAAACAAGAGAAAATCGAGTATCAAGGGTTACTTGGCAAGGCTATCACAGTCGCGCATGATCCGGGAGCTCGCACAAAGGAGCTCGAAGGTGGAGGATTTCTCATGGAGGAGCTGGGAAGTGAAGGAAATCCGCACATGAGTGACGGAGGTGAAGGAGTTTTGCACGGAGGCAGAGGAGCTCCGGGCGGCAATGGAGGTGGAGGCTGGAGGATGCGAGGGTCTAACGGAGACGATGATTGGGGGCTGAGGGCTCGAGAGCTTTTGATTTGAACCTAAACCGTATCGTCGAGGGTTTTGGATTTTTTCCATCGATGGAACTGGGTTTCCCCTAACTCGAGCGTATCCGGATCTTAAGATCCGGATCTGATAACCCATATATTTTGGTTGCAACCTAAGCGGGTTGCACGATGCGAATATCCGGCCGCACAACCCGCATATACAACCCACTTATACGCATATGGCACATAAAGGGGGCTTCAACAATGAGGTGCACCGAGGGGGTTGCTTATGTATATGCAGCCGCATATGCGACCGTATGGACCACTTTCGTGAACACTGGTACTTGGCATAGCTTTGCCATCGAAATGTCCGCCAGAGAGTGTAGAGAGCTCGAAGGTGATGTTCTAGCCAAGGTTTAAAAAAACGCGAGACGGTCCGAGGCGTTTTATTTCGAAATTGAGGTGATGCGTAAGCCTCGAGGCAGTCGAGGCGAAGCCTCAATTTTCTGGAAAAAAATTGAAGTTAAAGCAAAATACATTTAAAAAAGTATATAATAATATTAAATTTTGCCAAAATACATTCAAGAATAATTAAAACTAGTAAAAGATACAATACATAAGCGATGAGGCATTGAAGTTCAAAAAAAACTAATACTAAGCCACTAATATACGGAATATCAAGTTCCATCCAACTTCAGTGATTCTATATGAGTATTAAACTAAAGTCTATTCTTAATATTAAAGTACAATAGAAATCACAATCCATAGTGCAAAGTAAAAAAGATATTAATATGCCTTGGAATCCCAACCATTTCTCTGTTGGACGTAGTTGGAGAACCGTCAATACTGCATCCCCTCA